>VZTJ01002438.1:1012966-1043560 GCA_013397795.1 Orthonyx spaldingii
CTTAAAATACACCCGATACAATGCACCAGCCTGACTCAGCCGCAGACATTAGTGCTAGGAAGATGGCGCACCCGGCGATGTTTCCTAGAAGGGGCAGCAGCAGTAGCAGCGGCAGCANGCGCTGCGGGAGTCGGGGGGGGTTGTGCGTGGTGGTGTCTCTGCCCTGCCCTGAGCGCACAGCTAACTGTGTGTGTGTGTGTGTNCGCACCCGGCGATGTTTCCTAGAAGGGGCAGCAGCAGTAGCAGCGGCAGCAGCTGCGTTACTGCTCCCACTGCACCAGGTACCGGCGTTGGGAGCGCTGCCCTCTCCGCCGAAGATTATCAGCCGCCTTTGCTGGTTCAGCCGCCGCCTCCATCTCCTGCAGCAGCTTCAACAGCGGGTCCACAGCCGACACCCCCTCATCCACAAAGCCTGAACCTCCTCTCGCAGTCTCAGCTCCAGTCACAGCCCCTTGCACAGACTGGAGCTCAAATGAAAAAGAAAAGTGGCTTTCAAATTACCAGTGTGACCCCTGCTCAAATATCAGCTAGTATGAGCTCTAATAACAGCATAGCTGAGGATACAGAAAGCTACGATGACCTGGACGAGTCTCACACTGAAGACCTGTCATCCTCAGAAATCTTGGATGTGTCTTTATCCAGAGCCACTGACTTGGGAGAACCTGAGAGAAGCTCTTCTGAAGAGACTCTAAATAACTTCCAAGAGGCAGAGACTCCTGGGGCTGTTTCTCCAAACCAGCCTCATCTTCCTCAGCAGCATGCTCCTCTGCCTCATCACCCACAGCAGAGTGTTGTGATCAATGGAAGTGTTCATCCCCATCATGTTCATCATCACCACCATCTTCACCACCACCATCATGGACACCATCATCCATCGCATCCTGGGCTGGGTAGTGCCCCAATTTCTGGAGGACCACCGCCCAGTCCATCGTTTAGAAAACTATCAACAACTGGAAGCTCTGACAATGTTATATCAACTGCACCAGTTTCTGCTGCATCATCCACTGGTTCCCCAGCATCTGCCGTGTCTAATATCCGCACTACAAGTACTCCTGGCAATTTAGGTATTAGTCCTGCTACTGGAAGTAGTACCTTAAATAATATTGGTGGTGGTAGTTCTAGTGTGGCAAGCAATGTGCTTGGTACTATAAATTTAAGCAACATCACTAGTACTGGTAATGTAAATGCTTTGTCTGGAACTAGCAGCAATGCTAATGTGAATATCTTGAGTGGTGTTGGCAATGGTACGAGTGCTTCCTCTAGTGTCATTAACAGTGTTACTAATCCAACTGCAGGAATGGCAGTGGGATCAAGCCAGCAGCAGCCTGCATCTGGCACATCAAGGTTTAGGGTTGTAAAATTAGATTCTAGTTCTGAACCTTTCAAAAAAGGTAGATGGACATGCACTGAATTCTATGATAAAGAAAACACTGTTGCAGTTTCGGAGGGAGTAGCAGTAAACAAAACAGTAGAGACGATAAAACAAAACCCGCTTGAAGTGACTTCTGAAAGGGAGAGCACCAGTGGGAGTTCTGTTAGCAGCAGTGTAAGCACACTGAGTCACTATACAGAAAGTGTGGGAAGTGGAGAAATGGGAGCACCTACTGTGGTACAGCAGCAAGCATTTCAAGGTGTGGGTCCGCAGCAGATGGATTTTAGCAGTGCTGCTCCTCCAGCAATTCCAGCATCTAGTATACCACAGAGTGTTTCTCAATCACAGCTTGCACAAGTCCAGCTGCATTCTCAAGAAGTAAACTATCCACAGCAGAAGCCAGGGGTCCAACCTCCTGCACAGGCCAGTCTAACCACTGTTCCTGGGGTTCAGCCAGCCCCAGTTAATATACTAGGTGTATCCCCATCTCTGGGCCACCAGCAACCTGCCCTTCAGAGTATGGCTCAACAGCAGCTGCCGTATTCGCAGCCGGCACAGCCTGTGCAGACTTTGCCAGTGGTGCAGCAGCAGCAGTTGCAGTATGGACAGCAACAGCAGCCGGTTCCTACGCAGATGGCCACGGGTCATGTTAAGCCGGTGAACCAAAACTCTGTCACGGGGGCTATGCCAGACTACATTCAACATCAGCAGATCCTTCAGACTCCAGCCCCTGCCATGCAGCCAGGTTCTACAGGAGTAGGAGCTGGGCAACCGGTTCCTGTTGCCCAGGCACAGGGCATACAGCCTTCAGTGCAAGCACATCCAGCTGCTGCCCCAGCTCAGCCTGTTGCACACGCTCCAGCAGCAATACCAGGTGTAGCTGCCAGTGGTCAAATGCTAAATGTTGGGCAGCAAGGAAGCGTAGCTGCTGTGGTGCAACCACCATCTGCTGCAAACCAAATTCCACCTCCAGTTATGCCATCAACGGCTGCTCCTCCATCTTCCCAAGTAGTGCAGCCTGTGCAGACAGGAATAATGCAGCAGGGATTACAGGCTAGCACTACAGGCCTTCCTCAACAAATGGTCATTGCTCAGCAAAACACCTTGTTACCTGTACAGCCGCAGGCACAAGGAGTGGAATCTGTAGTCCAAGGGATGACTGGCCAGCAGCTGCCTGCGGTAAGCCCTATACCCTCTGCTAGTACTGTTCCTGCACCAAGTCAAGCTGGTTCATCTGTGCCTCCTGGCATACCTTCTGCTTCTGTAGGTTTGGGACAGCCACAGAATATAGCACAGGCTTCGGCTGTGCAGAATGGCAATTTGCCTCAGAGTGTTAGTCAGCCTCCCTTGATATCAACAAGTATAGGTATGCCAGTGGCACAGAGTGTGCCACAGCAGATGCCGCTAAGCTCTACCCAGTTCCCTGCACAATCACTAGCTCAGTCCATTGTAAGCCAAATCGAAGATGGCAGGCGCCCTACAGAACCTTCCTTGGTGGGTTTACCTCAAGCTGCCAGCGTCGAGGGTGGTGGTGGAGCATCAGCTGCTTCAGATGGCGGTAGCAGCAACATGCCATCCTCGACATCCCTCTTCCCGCTGAAGGTGCTGCCGTTGACAACGCCTCTTGTAGATGGTGAGGATGAGAGGTAAGACTGCCTGTAACTTTATTAAAAGATGGACTGTCTGATAGTTTGATTTGCACTAACTTGCAGGTCTTGTTGCAGCCATTCTGTGAAATGAAGCAGTGTGATCTTTCTGTCTAATTGAAATACTATTTCTCAGGTCTCAGCACATGCAGATATTGTATTAAAGAACTTGTTTTTATCTTAGGGAGGGTGGGTTGTATTGATTATGCTTTGAAACTACTGTGTGGGTAAATTGTGTTTAACAGTCTGTTAAGTGTGTGTATTCCCATTGTGTAGAGGAAGACAGAAGAATACTGTGGCGTGTGGGTATACTAGTGGTGATTGCCGTTTAGATTATTTATTATACGGAAATAATTAATATTTATTCTTAGGTAGGTTTTTTTTTTCACAAGCCTGGACTTCATCCTGCCTTAGCTTCTCTTTTTTAAGTATTGACTTTATTAAGGTTGAACCAGTTGCGATTCTGTGGTGTATTTAAAACCTTTTTGACAGCCAAGGGATGCTTTAGGCAAATGAATATGGTGGGGTAAGGGATGTTCAGCAACATTGTTGTGGCTCTTTGAATTGGACCTGGGGTACTTTTGGTCTTGATGGTTTTGCTTCAAAGCATTAATGCATGGTGAGATCCGCTCAGGCCTGCGGAAGGGTGATGAGCCCTTGAATCTGGTGCACCGATTCTGTGCAGTTAGGGTGAGAAAACTGCATATTTTTTTCCCATATTCACCTGTTCAAACTACATGCATTCTCTCACCTTCACCTTTTCAAGTAAATGACCACTGCCTGGTCTTAGTAGTAGGTGCATGTGAACGTTCTCATTTATTTGACAGTGTGCAGAGAATTTGTATCAGTTGTGAAAGGCCTTTGTGTGTACAGGCTGAATTGATTGAAACATCGGTTTTAAAGTGTGATAGTTTGATATTAATTATGTGTGAAAAGTCCTCAATATGTTGAGGACCTCTTGTGATACAGGTTTACAAGTGACCAGGAAGACTGGTGCTTCTTCCAAAGAACTTCTTGTCTAAGAAACTGCGTGAATGGGAGAAGTAACTTTTAAGATAAATAACCTGCCTCGGCAATGTGGAACAGGACAGAAAAGAACACTAGAAAAACTGAGACTAGGGTGAGGAGACAAAATAAGGCACTAAACACAAGGTGGGAAAAATGCTGTAGCAATGGGAACTGAAGCACTTTTAAAATACTTTCTTGGTGCCATAACTTAAATTGGAAGTATACCAGTGGCCAGACTTTATTAATTTTTAATTTTTTTTTTAATAGAATGGGTTGCTGGGAGAGGCTGGATTCTTTTCTTAATACTGAAAATCCTAACTCTATCAGCAGTCTCCGATTATGTTGATCATAAGGTGTTGACTGCCGTAGTGGCTTTCATCACATCTTTCTAAGATGCCAGAGAACTGTAATGAGTAGCAGCTTGTCTTCCAGGAGTGGTAGAAGACAAGTTCCAACACTGTTGCATTTTGATTATGTTTTTTTAGTCAATAAGTACATGAAGGTGGTAGAAGACAGATTAAGGTGTTAAAGGCAACAGTGTCACCATTATGCTACTAGCAGTTTTACAGAAATGTTTTTTGGTTTTCTTTCATTTGAATTTTGTAAACCAAGACACTAATCCTTCTCTTCCCGGATCCCCTTTGTGTTTGGTGGTGTGATTTGTTTCTGTTGTTGTGTGGTTCTTGTTTTTTGGTTTTGTTTTCTTTTACCAACCAAAAAAATTCCCCTAAGCTCCCAGGGAATCCTAGCCGAGTAGGAGAATGATAAGCTTATTGATACTCAGTGTTTTGGAAAATGACATCTAGAATATGTCTGTACACTGATTTTTAAGAGCATATGTTAGCAGTTTGACATGATTGGTAATTTTTCCAGAATGTTTAAATCCCTCAGGGTAACAATAGCCAGAAATACCTTCTTCCTCTGTTGTTTGGCTAGCCAAATATCATATCCTTTCTTCTCCCATGCACGTTGCGTCTTTGTTCAATCTGTCATCTCCAGGTAGACTACACTTTTGTTTTGCTGCAGTTGGAAAATCATTTAGATTCTTTACACAAAGCAGGATATGACTCTATTAAATGGAGACCAAAAATAATTGGGGTTTTTTTGTATGGCAGTAGTGGCCAGGTCACTTTTGTGTACCATCAGACAATTTACAGCAGCATGTCTCCCTGTATGTTTGTACGTGACACTGAAAACCTAGTGAGTTTGCTTCTGTTTCCACTTCCAGGGGATCTAAGGGCAAGACACTTATATTGTCATCTTCACTGGAATTTTGGGCTGGAGCTTAGACTTTGTTACTCACTAAAGGCAGTGCAAGATACGTTGTTGCTCTGCTTGGCTCCCTACTTTTCTGGCCATGGGGAATCTCTCTAGTTAAATTTTTTTTGCTGGTTTGTTAGATTATTTCCTGTTTTACAGGAGGTAAAGGGTAGTGTGTTGTAAAAGGACATAAGCATTTAAGGAGCAGGTGTATTGTAAATATGTGTGTTTGAAATCCCCATTTCTCCCTGTCTTATCTGCACACACATATGTCACTGAAGATTTCTGTCAAGACATCCCAAGTGATTCTAAACCTGGCAAAGGAAAAGGTAGGAGAAAAGAAGTCAGTGATGACATAATTGGACCAGCGAAGAAGCTGTAAAATTCCATTTAGTGTGCCTTTGAAAAAGCATCTGACCCATGTAATACCTTGTATAGATTAACTCCCAGCTTTCCTTAAAGCTGTATATAATTGCGTTTAAGGCTGTGCCAGTATCTTTAAGTCTTTAGTCTGTTCAGTTTTTAGAACACCATTTGCAGCTCTTTCTATGCCTGTTATCAGGGCATGGCCTTTTAAATATAGACAGTGTGGAGTGTATCTGCTTTGAGAACGGTAACCTTTATTTCCCCAGTATGAATGACTTTTCTTTCAAGTCATAGTGAAGATTAGATATTAAAAATGAACTGCTTGGCAGAATGCCATATGGAAAATTAATTTGGAAACGTTAATAAATAGAGGATACAAATAATACTCTTTGTCCTTCCTGTATTTCAATAAAAAAAAAAAAAAAAATCAAAATCAAACCACTAAACAAAAAACCCAAAACCCTAACAAAATCACCAGACACCCGTAGTTCTTCTGACTAGTCTTTCTTAAGCCTGTTGGGTATGCCATAGATGTTTATATGTTGGTAGATTCATCATCTCTTAGTTTTTCGGTCTACACAAATGCAGGCCAGTTTTTTGGTTGTTAAATACTTTTTTTTTAATTCTCCTTATCTTGAGCTATGGTATGGACTCAGTGCATAATTCTTACATAGTTTCTTGGATTTGGAGTGGTTACCTTGATTTATTCACTATAGTTATTAAATCTTGTTTATTTGAGGTATGATCTTTTGAGTTTAGTGTTTCATCTTTAGAACTGTAGAAGATGATTGCTTTTATTTTCATGTATTTGATATTCAAGCATGGAAGAATGCATTTTTATATCACAGTGCATCTTTGTGCATTTATACTTAGAGTTGCAAAATCAGTTTTACATCTTTGTAGACAATGCTTTGCTATACATGCTTGCAGTAAGATTTTGTATGGACTTGCATTATTTTTAACTTATCTGTAAAGTGAAAACTTTAAAAGTTAATGTCTTTTGCAGCATTTATAAAGGCTGCTGTAAGTGAATTTAAAAATAATTTAATCTGAAATGTTGTTTGCCGTTACTCAAAAGCAGATTTTGTGAATGAAGGATGAGAGCGCTAATAACTGCCTCCCTGTCCTTGACATTTCCTGTAGAATTGTTTGCATTCTTTAGGCTGGTGCAAGTTGTGTTCACCTGTTTGTGCATTTCATCCAACAGTGAAGTAGAAGAGAAAGGAGGAAAAGTTGATGGTAAACACAAAGCAGGCATAGAGGTTTAAAATATTTTTTTATTATCTGACAATCTCATAATTTTTTTAAGAGAAATTTTTATTAAAAGATCCCTTTAGAAATGTTTTCTGTGTAGGATGTGTGTTTTGGCTTGTTACTAAGTTTGTAGAGAGGCTGGAAGATTAAAGCTGAACATGAGAATCAGAAGACTTGTGAGTGGCCTTTGAGAAATCTCTACTAGTAGTGAGTAGTACTGGATTGTAAAATGCAGTCAGGAAGCTGGATTAATGTTCATCATGTATGCAGCTGTGTAGTGGAAAGGTTGACCAGGTGCAAATGAGATTTTTACAGATGTAATTCAATACTTTTTGAAGCTTTTAGTAAGCAGTAGTGAATGAAGTAAATAAAGTAGAACTGGAAGCTTCAATTATATTTTTCATGCAGTAACTATTTTGCATACTTACTTTGATTTTGTAAGTGGTTTTAGAGTCTATATAGGCTTTTTTATTTGCTGGAAATTTTGCTGCTCTGTATTTGGTGAGAAAGGGAAGAGATACTTTACAACAAAGGACTTCTGGTGGATTAGCATAGATGCATAGTGATATTTTTTTTGGTTGCATTCTAGGGGCCCCATTGATATTTTCTGTTTTGCAGATTTTAAACTTGCTTCGTAGTCTTGCCACCATTTTGAAAACTGTGTGATTTGGATTCTGGGGGATGAACTATCTAAAAAGTCTGTTCATATCTTCAACTGAGCTTTCTGAGGAACTTGAAAAAATTATTAACCTCACTAATGGCAAGTCAGATGAGTAGAAAGAGAGAAGTTTGATGAAGAAAATGTGCTTGCAGTTGTGTCGTGCTGACAAGTCCAGTTTCTGACTTCATCTGATGGAGTAAAGTACCTGTTGTTGGTGGAATTGGTTAGTTCAGCTCTAAGTAAAGAACAATGAGGAATTTAGGGTCTGCACCTTGTATGTCTGCTGACCAGCTGTAGGTGGCAATACCTGTTCTGATGGACCTTTTCCTGGTGTCTTTTATAGATGCATTTTCTGCATGCCATGATATGCTTTAAACTAAGGATTGCTACAGTGCTTGGTATTGCACTGTAGAAGAACCAATAGGTACCAGAGGGTTGTAAATGTAGTCATTTAGTGCTTTAGATAAGGCAGATGCTGAGAAATTCATCTCTTCAACTGACTGATTTCCAGAAACCATTCCTTAGCACTGCAGTTTTGGTTGCTGTTTGGAGCAGTGCATCAATATGAAACCATCTATGTATGCATGCATGAAAACAAGCAAACAAGGTTTTAAAATATTTAATGTTGAAAAACAGTCTTTGTTACTGTCTCAGGATTTGCTTTCTGTGCAGGCTAATCTGGAAATTAGAATTAAACAACACTGACAAATAGATTGGTAGTGAAGTGTTTCAGTCTTTACAAGTTACTGTGATCTAGATAATGGGCAACAGAGTAATGACTGTCATTAAGTGGTAAGGTAGCAAAGTTAGCAGAGTGGGAGGGGAAGATAATTAAAACACAAACACCACCCCCTCCAAAAAACCCTAAACAAACAAAAACCCCAGCCCAAGCTAGCAACCCCCAGTATGTTAATGTATCTTGCTTAGGCATAAACAAAAAGGCATATGGTTAGCACACCTATGCTACAAAAAGACCCTCTATAACCTGTTCATCTTGCAGATGGTAATAAAAGAAATAAGGCTTTACAGACCTGTCTGTAACAGCTTAGGAAATATATCAAATTGTAAACAGTGACATTGCCAGTATGCTCTTTTAAACAAAAAACTGTGCATGCTTGAATATTAGTGTAATTATAGCAAGTGTATTCTTGGTATGACCTTTCTAGGAATAATCTGTGATCTGGGTTTGCAGTGTGATATAGGTGAAACATAAAAATGACTAGGAAAGAATAGCATGTCTTTGTTCTCATTGATTTAATGCACTGGTTCTTTTTCTATTCTTTTGATTAATTTATGAGACTAAAATGTACTGTGTGTAATATGTATTATACTTTAACAAATAACTGAAAACTTCTTAAAGTGGGCCTATACCTTTCATGTAGTGCATTTAGGTCACCAAAAACAGTGCTATTAAGCAAAAGCATGCTTTAACAGCATACTAAGAGGGACTAAGGGTAAGATTATTCAGTAAGTTATTTCATGGTAATGATCACTGTAAATAAGAAACTAGTTTACTCTCAGCATGGAGAATGTTCATTTCCAGAACAGGAAACCATGGCCTAAAACGAAGATGGAAAGAGTTCTTGAGTGACTGGAGATAGCACTTTATTTTAGCCTGTTCTAAAGTATTCAGACTTAGCAATTGTGTGATGGCAGTGCAGTGTAATTATGGTATCAAATTGGAGCACCTGATCATCCTTCTGGCTTTAATGTCTGGGAACACTTTAACTCTTTGTCTGCCTTTGGAATTTGCTAACAAAGACAATAATTGTGCTACAGTCAGTGGTGTAGAAATCCTTATCAGCTCATTTTGTGCAAGCCTCCAAACACCTATTGTGCATTGTCAGTGTTGGAAGCAGGATTTGGTTTGTGGTTGCAGTTATATGCAAAAATCTCCATCTTCCACTGAAGATGACTTTCCCAAGAGAGGGATTTAGAGGTTATAGATGTTTGGCAGGCAGGGATTGTCGAGATGCCATACTTGCAAATGGTAGAGCCTGTGGTAATTTAGGTGTTTTATCTTTGTTGGTTACTTTATGCACTAAGTGACTTGCTAGTACCTACTAAATGAGGACTTCTGATTTTGGTGCCGTGCGGAGATGAAGAATGATATTCATCATGTTCAAACACATCATTATGCTTTAATAAAGGGAACTTGTTCAATTTTATGAAAATTTTTTATATTTGCAAAGTAAGACCTTGAATGTGTTTTGGTAAAACAGAAAATTCACAGTCAACTTTTTCACCTTCTTCTTTGAGCAAGCAATTACTTTGTGATTATGCTTCCTTTAAATTGTTTTGGCATTATTGTGTACCAGAAATGACTCCTGAGTTTTTTTCTACTCTTGTCCACTCTGTCTTATATGGAGTTTGTTAGATGTTTGTCCCTCGTGTTTAATGGTTTATTATGCTGTTTTGAGGTCTTAGTGAGGCTTCCTGTATTGATGACCTTTGACAATCAGGATGTAAAGTTAAGAATCGTAGGCATTGAGGCTTGAAATTCTTGTTCCAGTTTCTGTTTCTTCTTGCAGTGCAGGGTTAGTGATGATGCAGAACAGTAAAAGTAACTTTTCTTTGTTTGACAGAGAATGGCTACTAAAACAAACTACTCTTTATAATTAGCCTTTCTTGCTGGAGGTTGTAGGTATTGTACAGACTGAAATAGGTATAGAATTTTGAAAGTACATTAGAAGAACAGAGTAAGAAGTAAAGTAGTGGGAGGTTTTGTTTATCATTATGGCTTAGAAATATAATGCAGTTTTGGAGCTTACTGTAGTCCTTGAAGAGCAACAAATGCATGTACCACTGATGCTTTTATTTTCCCCCCTCAAGGAAATTCTCAGAAAATGCCTTTGTATTTGTTTTAATTAAACTTAGGGGTATCTTGTTCATCAGTTTACATACTTTTGAGTAATCCATTCTTTGAGTCTAGTGGAGAAGTACCATTTTATAAATTGCTAAAACAGGCAGCAGAGGATCTTCTCTAAGTTCAGACTTCGAGATGAACTTAGTACTAGATGAATAGGACCACAGTCTGTTAAAAAATATAGGAAGTATTTCTAGTAAGGTATAGATTTGATAGGTAGTGAAAGTTGGTTGTGGAGTGTTTTATAACCTTCTACTCAAGTGTGTTAAATGACTTGGCCAGGCATATTGTTTGAGCTGCTGTGTGACTTAAGTATTTTACCAGCCGCCTTGTTTGTATGTCTTGTCTTTTCTTTTTTCCATTTTTTTGTCCTGTTCTGTTTTTGGTTTTGTTTTGTTTTTTTTTGTTTGTGTGTGTTTGGTTGTTTTAATTAGCCTGGATATCAGCAGGAAGTTTTCAGGGCTCTGATTTCTTGGTGTGTTACTGAGATTTGAACTTCTCCAGCAGCTGTTTAAGCAACAGTGTCAGAGTACAGTGCTAAGTATTAGGGATAGTACTGAAAGCTGATGAAAACGTGGATACACATTCAACAATAGTCTTAGTGTCTTAATGCATTTAATAATAGGGTTCTTTTTTACTGCTGTACTGCAGTGTAGCTCTTAATGATGAGTTACACAGGTAACATAATTTCAGAAGGCAGTGCTATTACTGTATGGTTGTTTCTTTATCCTCAGTATTACACTTGGTTCATTCCCCCCTCCCTCCCATAAGATCACAAGGTGTGGATCAAATATAAGTTACGCCATGTTTTTGCAGATGTTGTTAGTCTTTTATTTGTAATCCATTGTCTTGTGGGTCCTAGTTATTGATAACTGAGTGTTAATTGTCTTTAGTGCTTACATATCTAGTCAGTAGTCCTTTTAGTTGCATAAAGTGTGAAGTTGCTGAGTTTGGTATCCATTAAGTGTTACTTATGCTGGTTTATAAATGGTGTTTTCCTTTAAATCCTTGTGAACAAATGTAAGTTATGTAAATAGCTCTTAATGTTTCTCCAGTAACTTTGAAGTCTATGCAATGTAGAGGGATGAAATCCCTGTCAAGATGAGAGAAGACTTTAAATGCCTCTTAAGCTTTCTCTGACCTTCATTTCACCCAATTCCATCACAGTTGTGTATAGATGACAGAGATGATGACTGGCAGTCAAATATACAAGAAACTGTAGAAATCAAAAAGTCAGAATATAACCCTACTAAATAAGTGTTTCTATATATTTAGTGCTCTTACAGCTATTATGGAAGATTGTGATTAAAAATTAACCCAGTAACTCATGGGTGATTGCTTTGATGTCTGTTGTGACTGCAATTTTAAAATACTTTTCTTTTTAAAGAAGAGCAAGCAAAAATTTCTCAGGCAGAATCTGAATAATGAGTGACTTGTTTGGCATATATTGCCACTGAGCTGGGATAAGCAAAGGGAAAAAAAAGGCTTCTGTAGATTTCCTGGAAGATTATTATAAGCTTTGTAATTTTACTGGATGTATGTGTGTTGAAATATCATAATGTGTTTTTGTACCATATGAAAGATTCCATATTTTTCTGAGGAAGTCTGTCTGTGGACTATAAACAGCATTTTAATTCATACTTCCAGATTGAGTCTGACAGAAGTGGAATGCTTTTCTTTCCCTTTAGGACTTTGTGAGGGTTCATGCTGTAATGCTTGCCATATAGAAAGGCATGTAAGGGGAAGGAGAACATCTTGGGATGTTTCATGATTATTGTATGTGTGTCAACTTGAGCATGATATTGTCATTCTCCCTTGATGTCTCTTTCAGTAGGGGATTCTCAGGCTATAAGCATCTCTGAAATATGTCAAGGAAGGATTTTATAATAAATTTAAAGTAATAATTAGCTTATATTCAGCATTATGGTTTATTTATAAGCTGTTCAGTGAAGAATTTTGACCTGGCCTTAACTCAAAGTCTGTTGAACATCTTGATTAATTTGTTTTTGAGATTCTTTAGTCTAAAATTCTTAATGCTCCTTATCTGTATGTATGAATATGAGAACATATAAAGCTTTTTTTTTAATAAAACAACCCAAAACAAACCTGCTGGTGAAAGAATGAGCAAATGCTGCTTTTACAGTCTCATTTCTTGCATTAAAAAATAAGACCAAATGAAAATAAAAGGAACCATGAGTTAATGACTATGTACTTTAAGTACTTGTTAAATAATTTAGTGTAGCACCCAAATGAATTCAAGGTATAAATGTACCTCTTTAATCTGTTCAATGAGGTTATTATGTTAAGAATGGATCAGCATATTGCACTGCCAAGTGTTTCTTTAGTAGGCCTAATATCCCAAATTGGGTGAAATGTCGAATTATTCATAAATGCTCAGGGATTGGTATAGGGTGTGGATGTGCCTCCATGTTATTTTTTTTCCTTTCCAAGTGTATGAGACTCCTTCCAGTTCTGTAATTGCTTGTGAAAAAGAGGAGTTTCTGAGCCTGTATTTGATTGGAGAGAGAGGAGGGAGGGTAGAAGGTGTAAAAGAAATGATCATTATGCTGGTTTTAGTTTTGTTCTTTCTTTCTGGCGGGGAAAGGGATTTCAATTTTTGAAATACTGTCAGGCATGCAATGTGTCAGTCAAGTATATGCAGTTGTTGGCAATACAGCCTCTTCCTATTTATGGGGATAGTAGCTAAAAGGTCTAGTTGTGAATTGGTGCTCTGCTTTGCTGGCTGCCTTATAACAAAGAGCAGAAAAGATAATCTTGAAGGACTTGGTGTCTGATGTCTATACAACTTCTGACGTGATTTTAAGACAGTGATGCTTTAAAGCGGGCAAAATCCTACATGTTTTTATTGGTTTATGGAAAAACAGCACAGCCAAGCAGGTTAGTAATCTGTGTGTTCTTGTGGAGGTGTGCCCTGTTAATAATGAAGTGCATCATCTCTGGAATACTGCTGCCCTGAAAATTGTTTGAGCTGCCATTTGACCATGAAGGCACAGGTCAGCCTCTTCAGGAGGTCTCACCGACTGCCCTTGAGGTGTGTAGTTCTATAGTGCTACTTGGTGGTGGGGGTGGTGAAGAAACTGAGCAGTCTTGTTATTTCACTGGAATTTAACATGTGCATGGAAGATAATGATTTGCATCAAGATACCTTCAGCTTCTAGAGTACTGTCATCTGTGGAAGGCCAAAAAGAAATACTAACATGTTATAGCAGACAGCTGTGGTTATCTTCAGTTTTTGCATTTGTCTGACCATCAGAATCCCATGCAGATCTTTAATATGTATGTTTACTGTCCAAATTCTTAAAATATTTAGAACAGGTTTTTTTAATTCCTGTGAAGTTATTGGATAAAAATGTTTTCTCTGAAAAAGTTCATCAAAGAATTTTGTGAAGGACATTGAAATTGTATGAAATATACATATTTCCAAATAGAGGATTGTCTTGATATTTGCTAGTACTAAATGTTTAAGCAAACCATGTAATCCTCTCAATCTTAATACTTTCTGTATGGGGAGATGTTTAAGGAAACCTGTTCGGGGGTTTTTTTGGGTTTTTTTGTTTGTTTGTTTGTTTTTTTGTTTTTTTTTGTTTTTTTTTTTTTTATTTATTTATGTAAAAATTTTTCCTCCTATTCCAACCTCTGAACATGTTAGACTTCTTAGATTCTTAATGTTTCAGCAACAAGTAAATTTTGTAACTATCTGAAATGTTATAATCGTTTTTATATTGCAAGAACAACAATAAAGAGCAAAAAACCACCCAAGCCCTGGGATATCTTTTTGCTAAATGATGAAGTTTACATAACATGTTAATCAGAAGATAAGTCAGATCAGTATAAGAGCCATGCAGTTATCCTAAATCCCAGATATCCATCCTTCCAGTTTGGCTTTAAAATCCTGTGATTTTGTGAATTTACAGGTACTCTTTAAAAATATTTTCTCAAAGTTTCTGTCAGGTGGCTCTGGATTAGGTCTGTAGCCTTTGTGAATGCAGGCAGATCCTCTCATGCTTTTGTCACTGTCATCACCAGAGTCACATGTATGGCATTCATCAGATGGTATTGCCATGTAGCTGTGCACAATTTAGCATAGGCATCTTGGCAGTGTGAGGTCTGTGCTCACAATTGGTCAAGTGCAAGTTTTGGTTGTCTGTAGCAGATTGTAATAGGTGTATGTAGAGCTTTTGTAAATTATATGCTGGAAGTCCTAACTGCATTTTCAACTAAAACCTTCAATTTTCTTGAATACCATTGATAAAAAATGTAACTATAATATGAAAAATAATATTTCAAGAAACAAATATTTTCTGTAGCATTTTATATCCTTAATTATATACTCTAACCCAAGGTATGCATTTATAATGAAGTTATTAAAATGGTTTGTTCCAGTGCAGAATTGTTCAAGCATATGGGTAAACCTTTTTTAAATTTTTTTTTTCTCATCTGTTGCATGTTTTTCACCACTGATTTATCTTGTCTGCTTCTAATGAAGAGGCAAGATTTAGAAGCAAAGCCATTTCAGAAATCATGAGATTGCTGGAAAGATCTGCATTTTGTTTCAGGAATAAGAGAGTTAAAAGAACTAACTATCATTGGTAGTCTCATCTTCCTAATGTGACCACAAGAAAAATGTACCAAAAATAATTGCTGGGAAAAGCAGGCTTTTTTTCTGCATGAAAGAAGATTCAGCCATGTCTAAATACTATTAAATTATAGTGTCTGTCAGTGAATGTGACTGGTTTCTGTGAGATTGTTCGTAAGTGGTAAACAACGGTTGTTTTTAATCTCAAACTGGTAAGAAATGGTTTGAAATACTGTGTCTGAAGAGATGGGCAATTTTTTCTCTTAAGTATTGATGTGGTGGATTTTACTAAGATGGCACAGATAGGAAATGTGAAAATTAGGACTTCTCAGTTCTGGTTGTTTTGAAAATTAAAACTGAATAGAAGTTGGGAACATGGCAGTGAACACCTGAAATGTCAGTGTGGCTGCTGTTGACTTGGCAGATTGATTTTCTCGAAGGATGATCAAGTGAATTCACCTAATTGAGTAATTGATAACAATAATAGAAAAGAGTTGCTGAAGAGGAGGCTCAATAAGAGCCCTATGAGGTGAAGAGTTTGGAAATTCTGGATTGAGGTTTGCTTTTTGGAGCACTTTGCTGTATAGATTCCAAACCTTTACCTACTAGAACCTTTTGAACCTTTACCTAGAACAGAGGTGTCTAGAAATGTATGTGTCTGTTACCTTCAGTATAATTTCTTGGGAAGGGGTAGAAGAGTTTATTCTCTTAATGGTTCATGGCCAGAGGTCCACTGCTGTAGGAGGAAGTGGCTAGTGGAGAAGCATTTGGCCAGCTGGAGTGGGTTTTGTGGAGTCTGGTTGGTGTGACTCAGTGTTGTGGGGATGCCATATGTCCTTGGAAATGACTCTTTTAATTGATGCTTTACTATTGAGGCCGAGACCATCCAGATTTATAAGCAATAGAAGCAATTGTTTGATGCTAATTGTAGATTTCCTAGGTTAGCATGTTTTATGTTTGTACAAATTGCATTTTAAGATTTCATAGCGTATTTTCCTTGCTTGATGTGAACTGTTTGTATTTTAGCTTCATTATATTGATGTGCTTACATGTTGAACTACAGGCTTCAGAACTTCTGCTTCTTTCCTGATAATGTTGGCAAAATACAACTCCTGCTGAGCTAGGTTATGCTGCGTGAAATAATGCATCCTGTTTCTAAGCCTGGAATGATGCCTTGGAGTTCTCCTGCTTCATCTTTGTGTCCTGTACTTTTTTCATTTGTCCAGTTTGGTTCAGCATCTGCTATTCTTTGCTTGAGGACTCCTGATGAATGGTAAATACTTGGGTTCAGGAAGGTGAGGCTTCTGATTGTGAGTCTGAAGAGCAGAAGCAATAAAAGGGGGTAAGAAAAAGAATTGTATGAGTGATAAACTAAAGTTGATGTGCTTCTAATTCCTCGTCAGACTGTGGGAAGACCTCCATTTGTATTATTTTCCCTTCTTTGTTTTCTCAGACATTCTTACTGAACTAGAAGCCCTTTGTATTGTCCTTGTAGACTAGGTTTGCTTGCTCCAAACATTTGGTGTTCGTAGGAAGTGGAGCCAATGTCAGGGTCACTGGCTTTCCTTTTCTCTTACGTCACACGTATATTCTCCAAGTACAATGGAGTGTCTTACCCTGGTCATATTTGCCTTCCTGGGAATTTTTCACTCTCACCCACTATTACTATGGTGAATTAATGTGTTTTATGAGTTCAGATCTCATGCCAAATGTGCCAGAAGGGTAATTTGGTTTTGGTGTGGACAGATATAAATGACACAATGTCCATCTTATAAATTAAGAAGGTATTTTAACTTGGTTCTTTGAAAATAAAAAGCTGCTGTTGCTGGGGCCTGTCCTGCAACATCTCAAAATTGAGTTGTGGTGTTGTATTTTTCTTAAATGACAAAAGATAATCTACAGGGATTAGAAGGAATTCAACATGAAACAACCAAGTAATACCTAAACCAAGAAATAAATCTCTAAAGCTGAATGATAAACCTACATCTCAGTTCTGATTGAGACAATGACTCATAAGGAGCCTCAAAGCTATGAGAGTGTATTTACTTTTTTGTGCTTTAAATTATAAATGAGGGCTAGCTTAGATCATGATCTGGACTGTATGTGTCCTCAAACAATTTGGGAACGAGAGGCCATGGGTAAAATTGCCTTGCTTAATATTAAGAAAGATTTTGTCTGTGGAGCTCATTGCCCAAAGATCCTGTGGAGACCTAGAGGAAAAAATGTGTACATGTGTATGTATGCTTATGTAGGAAACAACACAGAATTATAATAGTACATGGAAAATGAGAATTCTTTTGGCTTCAGCTTCTAGGACTGCATCTAGGTAATTAGGGGAAGCAAGTACATCTCTTCAGATAGGTGACAGTAGAAGCTACAGCAGATCTTTTTCAGTGACTTTTGGAGTACTTGGTGCTGACAATTACTGAATGCAGGGTACTGCTCCATACTTATTTATTCACAACTAGAAAGAAATTAAAATTTAAAATTCTTTTTATTTAAACTTTATTGAAAGTAGCACTGAACTATGAGGGCAGGAGAGAACTCATTGGGTTAAATGGAAAAACAGAGGTACAGAGGGCGGCCATGCATACCCTTGACTGTTCACAGGATCACAGAATATGCTGAATTGGAAGGACCCCCCAAGGACCATCCAGTCCAACTCCTGGCCCTCCACAGGACATCCCCAAGAGTCACACCGTCTGCCTGAGAGCATTGTCCAAACGCTTCTTGAACTCTGTCAGGCTGGTGCTGTGACCACTTCCCTGGGGAGGCTGTTCCAGTGCCCAGCTACCCTCTGGGTGAAGAACCTTTTCCTGATATCCAACCTAAACCTCCCCTGACACAACCTCAGGCCATTCCCATGGGTCCTGTCACTGGTCACCACAGGAAGATATCAGTGCCTGGCCCTCCTCTTCCCCTCATGAGAAGCTGTAACTGCAATGAGGTCTCCCCTCAGTCTCCTCCAGGCTGAACACACCCAGTGACCTCTGATGCTCCTCATACGGCTTCCCCTCAAGGCCCTTCACCATTCTCATGGCCCTTGTTTGGACTGTTGATTATAGAAATGTGAGTGATGGCAAGTGATTGTGGTTGATTCCATGGTTACTAAAAGCTGTCTGGGATGCAGTGGTGTGTTCTTGAATTTATGGAGTAGCAAAAGTTTAGGGTTGTTGCACCTTTACAATAGGGAAAAGTGTAGCTACTGCACTACTCTGTCAAAGCATAGACCAGAAATTAAGATGTTGCATAAATAGAAACAAGATATTTATGGTTTCATTAAGAACAAAAACACTTATTCACAATTATTATTTTTCAGGAAGCTGTTCTTGTGCTTGAAAAATGTAATGGTCAGCACATCAATGGCTCAAAATAGCATTTTGGATGCTATAGCACTGGCATTAGTGCCTCATTGGCAAGCATCCAAGAGGCCTGCAAAAGAAGAAAATGCCTTAAATGTTAAAACTTCAAAAGCTTCTGTTTAAATTTAATTTAATTTAAATTTTAGTTTCTGTTTAAATTTTCTAAAATTCTCATATTATATACCAATTTAATAAAACATTTGAGACTGAGGTTAAAATCCTGTAAAAAGACACTAGATATCAAGAATTCTTATTGGCAGCCCAAAATAATTAAATTGATTATAGGCATGCATGTAGGGTAGGTAGCTGCAAAGAATTACTCAAACTGTACAGTCAAGTGATCACTGTAACGGTGAGATAAAAAGAAATAATTTCAGTAATTTCTGTTCTCCCTGCTTGTGTCTTTCTCAAATTCTTAGTTGCATGTCAGGTTACACTATAGGCCTTTCTAGGTCAGTTCTTCTTTCTAAACATACAGGTAGGTTTAGTGGTTATGTGATGGCATTGAGGTATGTTTGTCCTTTTACAGGACACTGCTGGTACCAGAGGGAGGGGTGGCCTTTAGCAGCCTCCTTCTCTGCTCTTCCCAGGTACTCTCGATAGTTACATCCTGCCTCCGGGTAGGAAAGATACCTACTGTTGTAAAAACCCCTCTTCAAGTGTCTGTGGATAACTCTTAGCTATTGCTAATGAATAAATAGGCAAATAGCAAGCATTTAATATTATCAGGTTCTCAATTTTACTGCTGCCTGGAAAGGACTTGGAATAAAAGATGGTAAATGTTTCCTGTACTTCCATGTGTAATTGTATTGGGTAAATGCTGATACCAAAGTTGCTCTAACCTGTCTTCACAGTTAAAAAAAAAAAAGGGGATCAGACATTTTAGGTTGATTAATGTCTGTGTGGTCATGTTTCCAATCAGGGCACTAGGAATTACTTTTTTAAAGTATGTTACCAGGGCTCTGAGATCTGGCATTAGTTTTAAAAACATGCCCTCATCAGAGTGATCCTTTTTCAAATGTTTTAAGTAATTAACATAGAGGAGGAATTTGACTTCATGCTACTAATAAATACTAGAGCACATTTTCCAGGACTTCAGAGTTGCTGGCATATCTGATTCTCTGCAGATCAGGAAGCATGTCAGAGGTCACTAAACCCTAAAGGGGACAAGTAATCTACTTGGGGGTTTGGGTTTTTTTCTGACTTTATTTATAACTTCTAGTTTGAAATATATTGAAAATAGCTTTCTTTTCATTGTGATGTATTTTTGTTTTAATCCATCCAACAGCAGAGGAGAGTATTTATATCTTGTCCAGTGTGTGGAAACGAGTGTTATGCTTAGACAAAACCTGAATATGATCCCCCAAAGGATACTGTTGTAGGAAGGACTTGGGTCAAAACCTGGGTTAAGACAAGGCCCAGGTACTGGATCTGCCATTTCTCTCTGGCTAAATATTAGTACTGTTTGATCTACGGCACCTGTTCCAGAGTCCTACTTCAGAGGCTGGAGGAGTCTGCAAACTTTTCAGGAGTTGTACTTGGTGTTTGGAGAGGATGTTTGATTAGGTTTTCAAGTGGAGTGTACTGTGGATTATATAGAAATAATGCAGTTATGTTGTAAGTTACCAGTAAAAAGAGTAAAAAATTCAGAAATGCAGGAAGCCTGTTGATCTTGTTTTAAGTATAAAAAGTTTGGTGAAATTTAAGCTTTTTCTGTAAAAATTAATTGCGGTCATTAAAGTCAATAAATAACCTTAGTTTGTATTTACTGTATGTTACTTCGATGTTACTTCAAATATTATTTGCTGCTGCATGAGGTAGTGTTGGAGGGAATTACCTGAAAATACAAAATTCAAAACCCGGTGTAATATACTCCAGGTCTTTGCATGACATATAACTGATTTATGAGGCCAGTTGGCAATTGTGGTTTTACTTAGTATTAGTGTCTTGGCATGAATTTCTATTCTTAAGAAAAAATTTCTATTTTTTTCTGTCTGTAACCTATTTTATATAGTAAGTTCATCTATAGGATCTTTCCACAGCCTTAGTGAAGCATCTCGAATGTGAAATTAGAATATGCTAAAAAACATGTGTTTAAAATAGGATTAACTGAGTTTTCTATTTATACTTTAACTACTATTCAGGAAATTTTTCTTTCTCATGCTGGATAGTCATTTGCATCATATTATGGTTTGGGTAATACTGTAATATGCTGTGTTTGTGGGAGCACTAAGGTGATGGATTCCTTGTTCTGTAGATTTTGAATATCTTAAACTTGTTAGAAAATAGGTGCAGAATTACTGAAAGGGGAATAATATACCCATAAAGGAATAATGACTAAAATTCTTATTACATTAGTCTTTACTATGTGCCACATCTTGCTCATGTCTACTGGAAGAGGCACAGACATGAGCATTTTATATTCTAGGAAGAAAAACTGCTAAAGATTGAGGATGGTGGTGCAATTACTTGTGTGGCTTTACTCTTAAGAAAATGTACCTGATCCTCTCTAATGTAGCTTTGTTGATATCTCTGTAAAGCATCCTAGGAGAAAGGGGTCTGAGGAAGTTGTGACTTTTTTGATCTGTGATTTTTGGACTTGTTCTGTATCATGAAAGAGACAGCAGTTTGTATATGGCTGAGCGATGCATGGCCTCTGAAGATCAGGAGTAGAAACTTGACTGGAGGGTGAGACGGTGCTCATGAAGGTGGTTAAGTAGCCAAAATACAGGAAAAGAAGGGGTGCTGATAATCAAGACTGAAAGGAGTATGTTCTTAAGAAAGAAATCTTCATGTGGAGAATGTTTATGAACACTGGTGGGCGAGAAGGGGCTGTTAGGAAGATAAAGCCAAGGCTGTAAGTATATCCTCTTCCTCCAGATATTACTGTCTAATAATATGTGCTGTTTTAGCCCGTTATTTTAAGCTGTTGTACTGAATATGTTTAGGTATATGTAATTAGACTGGCTAGCTTATTTCAGAAATATTTTCCACACAGTCATGAACTAGAGCATTGTGCTGAACATACAGGTGTTAATCTTTTTATCTTCCATATTTATGGTAGTGTGGAAGCGTTTAGGATGTGCATGTAAGAAATGTCTGTATGTGCTGCTTCCTGGATGCAACAGGACATGCTTGTGATGGACAGTTCAACAGTATGAGGGACTAAACTGCCCTGAGCTAGCCATGTCATTCTGAAGAACAGTGGCTGCTGGCTTGGATAAGTTCATAAATCTAATTTGTCTAATAACTTAGTGCCAGAAATTTTAATAGCTGCCTTTTGCAAAACCTTCTATTATGCAATCAGTTTGGATTTCAGCATAAAGTTTTGAAGTTTGCAGTATTGGTTAATAGGCTTTGGAGATGGATGGAATTTTATCTTTGCTGGATGAGGACTTTAAGCTAAGGTGATCCTGATACTCTTCTTTTTAATTACGTAGAACCAAGAATTGTATTGACTGTTTTGCATTTGAAAAGAATTGTCACTGCTATTTGTGCTTTGGAAACATTCATGCTCTTGTACTCAGGGGTTTGAGACTAATGGAAGAAAACGATGAAAGGGATTGCTGAGTTTCTAGTATTGCCAAGTTTAGATAGTTAGGTTTGGTTAATTGATGTGGATGGAATAGTTTTAAAAACTGTATATCAGATGGTACTGAAGTTCTTTTAGCAAAAAATAAAAAAATAATTAAAAAAAAAATCATGTGAGTAGAGTAAGGATAAACACAAAACTCAGAAGAAAAAATTAGCCAGTACAGCTCAGTGCATAATTTGTGCTATGTAAATTGCTTTGAAACTGGTGACTGACTGATGTCAGTGCCCTTAAAAATGCAAAAGGGAATGGAAAAGCTTGCATGTCATGTAGATCTAGATTGTAAAGCTTGTTATTCATGCTAGGATGTCTCTTACTTTAAAAAAAAAAACTGCTAAAATCCAGAAGCTTTAGGAGTTATCAGATGGAATAGAATAGATGTAGAAATTCAGTGATTGTGTTTATCAATAAATGTATTATTTGTTGAAATATGAAGCTGAAAAGCAAATATTTTTGCATTGTTTGAAATTCTTATGGAATATGTGACCTGTTCTAAGAGCTATGGGACCTGATTCAGATATTTTTGTAATGCTGATTTTCCGTTCTGGTTTGGATGATCCCCCATGTTAAGGTTTTTGGAAGTTGCACAAATGAACCTTACATTGCATTCCAGCATCAAAACAAACTGTTAAATTATTTTATTTGTACTAATAGCTTTTGTCCTTTAAAGGTTAATGTAATCAGTTCAAATAATTAGCTGTATAATAGAAAGCATACTTAGTAATTAATAAAATCCCATTAAACTTGAGGTTCAATGCGTGGAAATCCAGCTGAAGGGAGATGAACAAATGTTTTCTTTGACTTTTAAACTGATACTTGATAATTCTTGCAGTCCTAGATAGATCTAGGAAAAGCATTCTTAAGATATTTGTATGTGATTAGTTATTTCTGTGCTGTATCTAGGCAGCATGAATTTCAAGGCCCTTGACAAATGCCTATTATTTCTAGATATTTGGAGCCTGTTTTTCCCGGGAGGAAAAGAAAGGGTGATGTAGCCAGGGAAGAATTTTCTATTGGAATTTACTCATAGCTGTCTGAAAGTTCATTGAGATTTGTATTACAACTGCTTATCCGTGGGGTTTTTTTGTAAGAATGGCTCTCTAAGGAACATTAGCAAGACGGGGCAAATGTGACTTGCCCTGGTTTTGACACAAAGTTGATTATATTAGTTCTTTGAACTTCATCTATCTCTTGTGACAATGAAACTTAAAAATCGCAATCTAGATACCTTCCTTGAGGATTGTGATTTCTCATAACTTTGACTTTTGAGTAGTTTTTGAAGCTATTTATATATTTAAGGTTTTTATTAATGGTACTTCAGTTGGAAAACATGTATGTACTTCAAGAGATTTTATTGAAGTCACTGGGATTGCATGTTATGTTACATCTCTTCTAAGGTGTTTGCAGTATAGTGTGTTTTTTATCATTAATGTGACCATAACTTTATGGGAACTAGAAGTCTTGGCTTAAAAAAAGTCTTTGATGCTTAAAACCTTTTTATAATTCATAATACAGAAATGTCATATGAAATGCCCATGACAATTTCAGTCTTTGGCCCAGTTTAAATAAATCGCTTTCTTTAGTGAGTCCCAAGTAACTGTCAATGTTTACTTGACAACTAGGGAGGAGCAATTTTGTCTCCTTAATTCTTCTTATGAATTTGAGTTAATATAACTCAACACTTAAATGCCACAATAACAAACAAACTCAGCCAACCAAAAAAATCCCTCATGCTAATATTCATGCTTCCAGAGTGGTTATGTTACTTGCTTTTTTGCTCTTTTGGTTTCTTTAGTAGTCTTACCGTGTACTCTCTTCAAACCCGTGTGTCCCAAAGCATCCTGATTAAAATCTCTTGAAGTCAATCAAAATAGTGTCCCTGAACATTACTTGCTGTCTTTGTGCTTTTTGGAACTTGCTCTTTGAAGCTTCTGTGTTGGTTCACACTTTGTTTTTACATGTCTTTTGGTGCTTCCTAGGTCTCGCAGATAGATAGAAGAAAATTCACACATTTCCTGTAGCTGTCTCTTTGCTCTATAGTTTCAAAACAAGTAGTTATAAATAAAAAAATACAGTTGTTGGACTGTATCAGTTGGAGAAGAATTTAACATATTCACTGAATGTTTTACACTCTTGAAATTAAGACTTTAAGATGGCAAGCGTTTTATGCGATATCTTAATTCTGCTGTATATAAGTTTGTAGTAACAAATCAATTATAGACAGTTCCTGACAGTGCAGGTATGGCGTATGGCCTGGAAGAGATTGTTCACAAATAGAGAAAGCATTCCCCTAAATTGGGAAACATCAAATTGTGACACGTGTGTAAACAAGAAAGTTTCCTGATTTGATAATCAGGTGTCAGAATGATATGTTAAATATAGTTACCTAATGGGCTGGTGAAATATTGTGCATCACTGAATGTTTGATAGTTCCTGTAAAGAAAAAGCCTGTTTTTCCAAAAAGTAGTACACAGGTCTCTAAGATGAAGCTTCTGTTTCTTATAAGAAAAGTACCATTCTTACTCACTTTTAAAAAAATGGGCAAGAAGAGAGGCAGGTGGTCTGTTATTTGCTAGCCCTGTTCGTTTCTGCATCTCAGAAGTTGGCACACTGGAACATCTTGCAGCCTATTCTTGTTTTGTAGCTTCTTACTGCTTTCTGCCAGCTGACCCTGCTGTGGTTTGGACTAGGTAGTCTCCAGAGATCCCTTCCAGCCTCAGCTAGTTGGTGATCCTGTGAGAAATTCAGTACACTTCTATAAATTTTTCCTTTAAACTATATTACTTACAAAACAAGGAGATAAGATACTTGTTTAGTGGTTCTATTTTTTTTTTTAAGAAATGCACTTAGAAATTGGGACCAGTCATTGTAAAACCAGAACTGAAGGTGGTGCTTCACTAAAACAGATAATGTTCTTCCTCAATCACAGAACTGAAACCAGAAACCTTAAGTATCTTAGGTTGATGTATGGACTGCAAGCCAGAGTTTTAGTAATCCTCTTAAGCTTGCAGTTAATTATTGGTTTTCTAGAACACTTTTAACTTACCCCTGACACACACCTGTATTTTATTTTGATTCTTCTTCCCCTAGGAACATTGTTCATGAAACTTTATATAGATAGTGCTGTAAATTCTAGTGGCTGCCTTGTTTCAAAGAGGTTGCTTCCTTCCTAAAGTCCCTTTACCTTCCTCTGTCTGCTGTCTTTGCCTTTCTCTCTGACCAGTTGGTTTGTTTTATTTAAAGGCTTCAGATGGGACGTTTTGGGAAGGTGAAAGGAAAGATGGTGTGGTGAATTCACTGTAGTATTTTGTCTCTCTTAAACCCGTGGTTGTGGCACTGTTTATTATCCATATTTAGTTTATTCTAATACATTATATGATTGTAAGTTTAACGTAAAAGTGGCAAGTTTTTACAGAATTTATGTTTTATATAACACAAATCATAAATATTTGCCATCATAACAGATAGTATATAAAACTATGTGTTATGGTGGTGAACATTTACTTTAAATGAATTTAATTTACTACACTGTAGTTTGAGAGAGAGAACATCTAACTTTGTTTAAAGTTTCTAGAAGGACCCTGAAAAAACCTAGTGTTCCTTCTGCAATCTACAACTAATGCTTGCCTCTTTTACCCTTTATTGGGTTATAGCCATATCATGTCCCCTCCTCTGGCTCCTACAGTCTTAGAATCTACAGTGCTGTTGGCAAAGCTGCTATGAGCTCAAACCTTTGGGATTGAGGGATTTTTAATTTTGTTATGCATATTTTTGGGGAGATACCTAAGGAATGAGAGTCTTGGTTTTGTTCCTGTGTTTGAATTCTTTTTCACTGGTGTTTGTAGAAAGGAGCAGAAACTTGAAGGAAAGAATTGTAAAGTTTAATAGAGTATGGCGGAGAATCTGCTGTTGTCTGTCAGCAGTTCCACTTTTTGTGGTACACTGTTAACCTGTTGGTTTGGGCAGCAGCCTGCAAGCTTCTGGACAGCTGACAACTTGTGCAGGTCCAATGCTCCTTCCACAGGCAGCAGCAGCTGGATAGGCAGGATTGTCACACAAGGGGAGAGACATCCATTGTACTTGTATGCATCTCTAGCTCTCAAGGGTTCACTAGGTCTAATGAGGTACTTCAGATTTACTGTTCTGCGTATTCTAGCATTGGAAAGTTTCTGTTCATCACTTCCTCATTTTGTGTCGTCTAATCTGGTAGAGAATGTGGCATAAATGCATGATGGAGTGAAAATAACATGCTCAGACTATCACTAGACCAGTAATTCAGAACTTGTTAGGTCTTTGTGTGGGTTTATTTTGGCTAGTAAGCAGACCAGAGTGAGTATATTGGAGCCAAGGAAATGGAATATGCCTTTGAACCATTGTTCAGATTTATTCGAACTGCTCTTTTTCCTGCTTGCTGAATTGCTGAATGGCTTTGGTAGATAACTTGAGGGAAAACAAAGGTGGAGGAATTGGTAGCTGCATGTCCCTCTTCAAACACACTATCATGAGCCTGTTGATTATCTTTTTGCAAACTTCTGTGAAAGTTTTTTGAAAAGCTTGGATGTTCAGAATTAAAAGAAACAGGAGAGAGAGGTATCAGTACATCTGTCTTCCCTCTGCCAGGTTCTGTGTTTTGGGGACCGATGATTTCATGATGACAACAGTAGTTTTACAAATGCTAAACATGTTTCCCCATGGTGCCTTTTTAAGGTATGTTTGTGTTATGGCTGATAAACTGCTAGTGTTGGAAATGTCATCCTGCATGTGCCTTGATGAAAAGGAAAGCAAGTCGAAGGATCAAGTCAGCATGAGAAACAAACCAATAATCCTAGCTTCCTAATTGAGTTACATTACTTGACAAATCAGACTCTAAAATGTTTTCTGGGGTTGCAAATGATCTGAAAATTGTAGGAAGGCACTTCTTTAGGTACACAGCATAGGAACCGGGGAAGACTCAGCAAAACTCACTGAAGGATTCTGTTGCGTTTGTGCTGCAGTCTTAGACTGAGAATTCCAAGTTCTTCTTTTCAGCTAGCTTTTTAGGTGATCGTTTTTTAATGTTGAGCTCTTTCTGAGAGAGTATGGCACTGCCTTTCATAAGTGTTTTATAAGTGTGGTTTTACTTCTTTGGAAATACTTTATACTTTGGTTTGTGTTAGGTGAAACAAAAATAAGGTCCTATGTAGTTCTGTTGTACTTTTGACTTAACTGTTGCATTCCTTTTTTTTTTTTACAGGTTTGTTTTTCTAATAAAACTGCTTGAGTTATAGTTTATTCTCAATTTTTTGCTGTCTCTTGGATGATACTTATTCTAGCACAGACTAGTCTCACTTCATTTTTTTCTAAAATGCACTTGTACTGGTGTTCTCAAAGGAAGAATGCTCCTGAAACTGGGACAAGGATTCTTCAAACTGGGCACTCCAAATCATTTACAGTTGGAGAAGACATTCAAAACATTTGTCTATGCTTTGATTGGTTGAGGAAGCGATTTCTAAAATGTTGGGTACATAAAAACTGGGAACTTAATGTTCTCTCCCAGTATGAGCAATTAAAACAAGTGTGGGAAAGAACAATTATATCTATTGCAAAATGTTCTTGACAGGGCCTAATTTCTTCTGAGTACTTGATTGCCAACTCTAGTAAGTGCTAATATGTTCATTGATCATCCAAAAAAAGTGCATGTAGAAATTCAGAGTTAAAAATACATTAAAAATATAAGCTGTGAATTAACTGATCAAGCTCTTTGAAATGCAACACAATTAAACGTGTACTGCTTGGAAATTTTAAAGACTGAAAGATGTCTTTCTGAGAATCCCCTTGCTTTGGTTGTTTAAACCTTGATACAATCTGATTCTTCAAATGTCCACTGTAAATTCTTGTGCCTTTTTTGTTTGTTTTATTGCTTGCCTCTGTTAGAAAAGTTTTGGGTTTGGGGTACCGGGTTCAAATTTTTCTGCACAGTGATGCTAAGTGTTTTTATATTGTCCTTCATTCAGCCTAAAGTAGTAACATGGAAATAATAACAAAAAATGTTTTGCCAGCTTTATGTATTACTTAGAAGGGTAGATTTTAATATTAGCTCTCTTGCCAGGCATAGCAGTCACTGTTATTAACAAATATTCTCACCAGTAGATACTGTTGTGTGATATTACAATAGTCCTTAAATATTTGGCAAATAAGGTGGCATTAAGCAAGTTGCATCGGAAGTGTTTAAAAACAAAATAAAGACCGTATAGACTTGCATCAGATCATGAAAGAAGCTGAATTGTACTTAAAAATAGTGTGGCTGATGCAATAGTCAGGCTAATGTTGAAGCCTAAGTGTTATACCCATAACACTGACTCCAGTCCTGCCAGTGGCTTCATAAATGAATAAAGGTAATGCTTCAAGAGCATTGAATTCAGTGGAGTTCAATCCAGTCAGTGGTTCAATGCTACAGGGTTAGTGTAGGATGTAGGAACCTGCCCTGAAAGATTTTACTTTCAAGTATGTTTGCCCTCTGGGTATTTTTGTTTAATATTTGAGAAACAAACAAAAAGTTCCATGAGTACTGGAGTTTAAAAAAAAAAGTCTGTGTGTGTGTGTAGAACACTGAAAGTCTCATTGACTGTGACACTGCAGTTACCCTTTTTCTATTGCCATGCTGCCCTTCCCTTTGCCCCCAGTATTTCAGTTCTTCTCGTATCTCTTTCCGTTGTAGTTTCCTTTTTGTTTTGTGTATTTTGCTTGCTGACTGTCTGAAAAGAAACCCTGGCTGGGCTGCTCCTCTTTCCACTTGGGACGTACTACCTGGATAGCTGGTGGATGTCCATCAGAATGAGTAATGTTGGGGATGCCTCTTGCTGTTCCTTACCTTGTACTTGTGGAGGCAAAAATAGGGCCATGCTCATCTACTCTGTTGGTCCATTCTTCTGTTCTGTGAGGTGAGACACTGGATTTAAAATGAACAGTGGCATCAAAAGTGGTTTTGTGGGGATTGTGCAGCAGAAATACTTGTTTTCTTATGTTATTTTGAGTTTGTTTTGTATTTGAAGGCCCAGTCATAACTGTGATTGAACTATGCGTAGTGGGCAGTTGAGTATGAGAGGTTTATCATTGCAAACCATTTAAATATAATAATTAGAAGTTCTCAAGTCCATGGAGTTACAAACTGTGTGTATAAACTAAACAAATTTCTATTAATTTCGTCATTTTCTGAACAAAATTAATGATTCTAATCAAACATGGAGATGAGTTAATTGTTTCACTAGCTAGGAGCCCCTTTTTCCTATAACTTGCAGGTTTCTGTGTTTAATGCTAGCTCCAGTTCTGAAACAGAGTGTTAAGCTTGTTTGAATTTGGCTTCCTCATAATAACTCTGGTTCCTCCGTTTGAATTGTGTACTTTGCCTGGGCCATGGGGAAATGGATTAGCAATGTCCTTGTCTGTAGTATCACGTTTTTAAATCAGACTGACTTTGGATTCACTACATATTCGTGCTGCAAATGAATGTGTAGTGGTAGTTTGAATCTGCCTTATGATAATTGGAAAACAGAGTAGTCAGATGATACTGGCTTTTCTGATTGCAAGCTGCTGCACAGGCGTAATTTTTTACATTATTATTTAGGACATTGCTCAGAATAACCATTTGCTCTGATGTAAGTGATGAAGAGGAAAGAAAGATGTGTTAATGCATGCTGGGGAATGGGGTGGGAAAAAAAGATGGATTGGTAGTGTGTAAGAAGAATGTTAAGGTTTACATTTTGTCTCCGCTTTCCCTTTAAAATACTGAAGTTTTGTCAATAATGTCTTTTACCATCGTTACTAAGTTGCAGTTACATTCATAGAACTGTAGAATGGTTTGTCTTGCAAGGAACCTTAAAGATAATCTAGTTCCAATGCCTGTCATATATTTGCATACATATTTTTTAGTCTGTACTCAGTATTGTTTTGCTGCAGTTAAAGAACTCTAGATATAGTGGAGTTCAAAAATCTGTACTACCCAGTTAATGATTCATTTCCTTAAAGGCCAAGGTTATCACGGTGAAATTATTGGCTCTTTGAGAACAGTCTGCCACATGCTTCTAACAGGTGATCAAGTGATTCCACTGGAGCTGTGGAATTACACCCTTCCCTGTGTCCTCCCCTGCCTCAGTGCTCCCTGTCCCAGCTTTGGAGACAGGAAGCATCTTCCAAGTAACTTTTTAAATGCAGAATATGTTTTATTGCACATTATTGTAATGAACTGTAGTAGGTATGAAAGCAAATTATTACTTGATTGTCATAGCGAGCAACTCGGAATTTTAGTGCTTTTTGGTTTTTCTATGGCTTTTCTTTTTTTCTGTCTACATATTTTACGTGTACAGGAGAGAAAATATTGAAAATTCTGAGTCATGATATCATGATGCATTGCTGGAAAAGCAGACTTTTAGCATAGGTTGAATATGCCATATTTCTGAAACCTGTGTTCAGTTCATCTGTGGAATCAAGTTTAATGCTATATTGCAGTGTGACATTATGAGCTCGCCCAATACTTCCTATAGCTTCTCGTCAATAAAGTTGTGCAGTTGCCTTTGCAAGCACTGTTAGAATGCATGTTTTTGGATAGCATATATGATTCTTCTGTCAAGCAGG
>VZTJ01002438.1:1050090-1076396 GCA_013397795.1 Orthonyx spaldingii
TATTTTGAGTACAATGAAAGAAAGCAAACTTTTTTATGAGCAGGGAAAAGCTTGTAATTGAAGAACATGTGAGGTATCTAACCATATGAAGCTATTTTGTTTAGGTATATGCTCTAGAGGAGAGGATGAAGAAACACGACCAGTTGCCCCAAAATGAACTAAGCCAAATTGATCAAACATAATGAGTAATGTACCTTCTTGATTAACTGTTGGATCATGCTCTGCCTAATATCTTAAGAGCAAAGAAGAGCCCTGCAGGTAAAATGATGGTGCCTCACGTGCCTCAGCTCAATGACTGCCCCATACACAAATGCCAGACACTGCTGTTGTGCAGAAGGTACTGCAGTGGATAAAAACCAGTAAATGCCTATGTGAGCAGCTGTCCCTCTAGCTATTCAAAGTCCAGTGACTTCTGGTTCTGTTTTGTTGTATGTGGGCTCCATGCCACTGATAAAATTTCACAGGAGTCTTAACCAACTTTCAGGATTTGTGAAGAAGAAAATTTCAGCTCTCTTATGCATTTTTTGTTGTTCATGTAATGACAATTAACTCCTAGGGCATTTGGGTTTTCAGGAATAAAAATAGGAGTATTTTAGAAATGCAGAAATATGATGCAGGAATTTGAGTAGGTTCTTAGCTTCCACAGCAATCATAATGTCCCTAGATTAAATCAAAGGTGGTCACAACAGCATTGAACTGCTGTTAGTGTTCAATCAATCTGATTTTGGCAAATAATGTAGAAGACTTGAGATTGGACTAGGACCTTTACAGAGGAGTTGGGAATGGTGCTAGGAAGTCATTGTTGAGGGAAACATACAGGTAAGTATGACTATTTCTTGTTAAGAGATTATGGGGAGACGTTCACTGCATTGCAATAGATGCCATTTTTAATTCACTTGAGAAAAAGTGAACAGAGGAGAGATTTGAATTATTTTTCCAAGAAATGAGCACTTAAATTCCCCCTCCCCCCACCTACATCTACTTGTAACAAACTGAGAGAACTTTCTGGACAAAACATCTTATGATTGATCTCATCTATTGGTAGATGTCTTAATAGTCTTGAAAGTTCACAGCTCAACACTTTGGGGTTGGTTTTTTTTTTTGCATCAGAGCATGAAAAAACTGCATGTCTAGTACTCATCTCTTGTCATCTTCCCCTATTGCAGTGACTATGTGTATGTCTCTATGTGGCAGAAAATGAGGGAATACAGATCATTATTCAAGAAGTTACCAACTAGCACTTTTCCTTCCCCTCCAGTCTTTCTGCCTCCCTATCCTGGAAGTATGGAGTCCCTGCCTCAGCCTACGGCTTCATTCTTTTTCCAGCTGCCCACAAAAGTAAAGAACCAGTGTGAGAGTTTGAAGAAAGAATCCGCTCAGAGGACTGAGTCTCAAGCGAAAGCTCCAGGTTGCAGACTCAGAAAGAAACTTCCTTTGGGGAAGGATCTGCTTCCAGGATTTGCTCGTCTCTTTTTCCTTGGGCAAACAGTTCTTGAAGCAAACAACAGGGTTGCAGGTAGGTAGGGCCCCGTTGAACTGCCATCCGCTCAGGTGTGAAGGATGGACTTTATGCTGTTTCTCTGTGCATTTTTTTTTGTTGATGTTGTCTTCCACTTCTCTAGGCTGAGAGAGGGAAAGAGTGTGAACATTGTAAAGAAAAAGTGTTGGGGAGAGAGAGAGGAGAAAAATGTTCTGGGCACTTGGAAAGAATGCCTCTGTGTAAGCTTCCTGTCCATGGGTCATATTTGTACATCAGTTCTGTGAAGCGCTAATGACATTCTTGGTGTGACCCTTCTCTAGACAGGAAACTAAGTCAAGAGCAGAAACTGGTGGCTGGAGCCAAGATAAAGCCAGTGATTGTGTATGGTCCATAGCCACACAGTTTTCATCTCCTCCCTGTCTCTTTACACAAGTGCTAGGTTTGAATGTGCAGTGAGGTGGAGATCATCAAATGGGTTTGAAATCTGACTTGATTCCCAGCACTGAAAAAGTTTCCCCGTTCTAAACATGTAAATACATTTCTTCCTTTAGAGAAGCCTGTGGCTGCTGGGTTTGTAAAGTCCTATTCCTTTGTCCATGTGAAGGAAATAGACTGAAATACTCTGATTGAGGGAATGCTGCTAACCCACATGATCGGCAATCCCTCAGGCCCAGAGAAAGGGAATCAGCTCAGGTAAATTCTGCCTTTCTCCCTTCATGCTGTGCAGAGCAACAGCCTCTTCCTTGCAAACATCGGTAGCCCACAGTCAGACTTTTCTTTTCCAGCTATGTCATTGCTGGCACGAGAAGTTTATTCTAAATTCCTTTTTGATTTTTAGCAAAAGAAATCACTTGAAAACTGGCAATGAAATTCTAAGGAGATTTTACCAGTTCCTCTTTCGTGCTGAGTTGAAGTCATTTGGAACTATGTTACGTGCGTTATTACTCTGGTGCATCTTGTGACTCTTCTCTCCCTCTTCATTCCCTCCAAATTGCTTCAGGACACCTTCTAACCTTTATACTGCATCACAAGCCTTCAACAGAAGATCTTATGTTGCTGGAAGATGACTGGGTTTGGATCTTGGCCTTCCCTAAGCAGGATCTCCTGACAAAAAATGGAATTGGGAAAGAAATGACTCCTTTTTCCATCACACAGAACCACCCTAGAAATGGAGGCCTAGGCAGAAAATTACTTCTAATGCATCGCTCTTTAGCAAATATGTTTGGCCTCCCACGGTCCTTTTGTTACAATGTCATATAGATGTCTTTTATAAAATCTAAACCTGGCATCTTCCTATCTGAAGATCAAGTCAATGAATCCAAGATTAAGAGTTTACAGGTCTAATAATGTGGTCGGATCTTGCTGTCCCTTGCATAAGAGATGCCACGTGAATCTGTGAAACAGGGTTCTGCTGTGGTTCAGACTGTTATATTTGTAAAGCCTTTTCTACTTATATTAAAATGATTAGAAATAATATTAATAAAGGTTCTTGTGAAAATGGTATTTAGACTAATACCTTTCCAGGTTTACTTGAAAATAAATTTGAGCCAAAATGTCACAATGGGCAATGTCGGAAGTACTGCATCTTTTGAGGTTTCCTGTGGCTTTGTGTCACAAAAATGTATGTTGGAACTGTTGAGAGCCATAAAAGTGGACATCTTAGATTTTTCTTTGAGTGAGATGTTGTTAGAAAGCAGAAAGCTTTAAATTTTTTTCCCCTGAAGGGATTCCGTAGTCAAACTTAATTAAATGTTTTGGAAGACCTCAAATAAAAACCTTATGTTTGGCAATAGTGAACAACACACACATGCCTGTGTACTTGTGTTGTTCTCACTATAGGAAATTAGTTTTGAAGAATGGGACTTACATTTAATGTTCAGATTAGGAAAGGGGAAAGTTTTGCTCTGAAACTGAGTGTGAGGCTAGGAGGGTGTATCAGACCCTCTAGCAGTTTGTGAAGAGCACTTCTGTTTTTCTGTTTTCTGCTTCTGGCAGTTGAAGTAAACTAGCCAGATGCTTGTACTTGAATCCAATTAATTTCTTCAATCAGTTACCACAAAATATTGTTTTTTAACTAATGCCTAGATCTTTTGTTAAATTCACCAGCTTATTTAAATTATTCAGTAGTCTTAACATAGCCCTGAGGCTACTGCTTCATGGCAGTTGTGACTTCTTACTATGCTGGAATGCGTTGCAGTCCTAGTACATTCTAAAAATAATTGTTCAGATGGTGCTGTTTAAGTACATACTTATGTAGTGAGCCATTTTCACTGGACTTTCTGAAATTGACTTTCTGTTGAATGGCTTTTTAATATTTTACTTTGCTGTATCAAATTTGTTTGTCTTGATGCCTCTGTGGTTATTGAGTAAAGTATTGAATTTATAACCTGATATTTTTAGAGAACTGATAGTCAGATGTGTGTGTTAAACTATGCAACCACAGTAACACTTGTGAACTTTGAAGTTTAAAAAGAAATCAGTTTAATATATCAAATTCCATCCTATTATAATATGTGGAAATATGTGTGTGATGAACTTAAGATTGAGTAGTTGTTACAGGTATAGATATGCATTGTGTACTGAACAGAAGGTATTTTGAAGTTAATAGCTGAAGATCTGTGGGTCTCAGAAAGGAATTCTAACATTTGTGACTAGAGTTTTGTGCCAGCAGTGCTTTTAGTTGAAAATACCTGTTTTTCTAACTTCTAGTCCATTTGAAGTCTGATATCCTTTATGCCTTAATAGGTATACTTACAGTTGCCTCAGCCACAGTTTTTGGTCATTTTGCTCTGTAGTAGGTAAATTTAGGACTGTCAAATACTTATGAAATGGGCACTGAGAACTGTTTATGTTACTGCCTCAGTTCCTAAAATGGCTTTACCCCTCCCCATCTCAATTAGGGAACAAAACCACCAAAACAAAAGCAAAAACCAAACTAAAAATCTGTTGCAGTTCTACAGTCAGTATTTTGGTATTTCTTGTCTATCACCATTGTGTTAGCATGTTTCTGTCATGCTCTGAGTTTTACAGCTGGAATCCTGGGTTCTTGATACATCATTAGAACGATAACTCCTGCTTTGTGTTATTAAATAATAAAGATATCTGAAACAATTATCTTCTTGTTTATATTGTACTTGCCATAAGTGTATGAGTATCAAGTGACTCTTCTGACAAACTCCAGAATGCCAGGAAACATGGAAAAACACTGTATGATTTCCGAGGTTTTTAATACCTGGTACTAACAGAATTTTAAAAAACAGGTGTATAGTGTTCCTATTTTTCCTCTTTCTGTTCTCTTAAAGATTTCCTTGAGCATTTGAGCTACCTAACTCACTTCACGTAATCCTTAATGTCTTCTTGACCATATAGCAGCCCCTCCTAATTGTTTCATAGTCAGTCAATAAAATCCTGGTTTTTGACACTGTTTATCCTGTCCCAGAAGAGCTATCTTGTTTAACCTGGAAGTTTTGCTTTCTTCTTTTCACCTTTTGTCTACCGTCTGTGGCTTATGCTGCAGCTCTTCATTACAGGTTGCTTTGAGGAAATACTCTGTAAAGATCAAGAAATGTGGGGGAAAATCTTGCTGATGTTGCTGCTTCAGCCAGAGCTAAGCTTGTCATTTGTCTGAGACATGCTTTGTCAGTTTAGTTTCAGGAAGGGAGATGCATCAAAAAGTGTTCTTTTTGTAAACCAGAAAATGATTTTGGTTTTATAAACCAGAAAGTGAGACTAAAGAGCATAGATTCTGGGGTGTTTGTATCCCCTTCTTTTACACTGAGGAGGTAGGTAACAAAACATGAACAATTTCCTGTGATTTTCTGGAAGCCAGACCGGTTCCATCATCAGTGGTGTGCTATAGGTTGGATTTCATTCTTTCAGTCTCGTTTGTGGGACGTGGGGATTTGAGCAGGTAACAGTGTCAAAAATATTTTTTCAGATCTTTTTAATTGAAGAAAGTAGGTTCATACCTTGTTTTATCAGACATGAAAGAATCCCTGAGTCTTGAAAGAATGAATGTGATTTAGGGGTAACTTTAGAAAAAGTGGTTTTAACTGAAAGCTGCGAAAAGGCATTTACTGAAAGCAGTGGTGACAAATGGTTGAACCATTCCAGTTTTGTTTGTTGCGTGGATTTTGTGAAGAATTGGTGACTGCACGGCTCCTAGGACAGGTCTGTAAGTTGATGTCAGCAACATGAGGTGAGTTGGTGGGTTGTTGCAGGAGTTGCTGTTTTGCTACTGAAGTTGGGTTGCTAGTTTAAAGACTGTATTAAGTTTGTGATTCTTTTGTTGATGATAGTGACACTTCCCTGATCACTGGCTGATTTTTTTAAGAATTTAAATTTACTGTTCTCATTAACTGTTCTGTATTGTATTGTTTTGTTTCCTTGGTAGCTCTCACATGAGTGGCTTTGCTTTCTCCCTGGTAAAAACTGATGTTTCTTGTTTTTTCCATGTACTGAAGAAGTGGAGGTCAGGAAAAATGTGTGGGTTTTAGCCTGGTGTTAAAGAACAGTAACTGAAGAAATTGTTCCTTGCACAAATGGGTGTCACTTTCATGGGGGCAAAATAGTATTTTTTTCTATTTTGAGGGAGGGTTGTAGGAGGTTGCACAATTAAAGGGGCATGTGGCTTGCAGTGATTTTCTTCTGGCTAACTACCTCAACAATTTCAACCATACCAGTATCTGACCTCCTCTTGCCAGATTCAGGTTAAGATATCACCTGTAATTCTGAAGAAAATAGCCTTCAATAAATAACAACTTGTATGGAGTAACCCATAAATGGATTTAATGAGATCATAATTGGCCTTTGAAGATAGAGTGTGATTTATATAGATTTTTGCAAGCTATAACTTTGTCCTGACTTGAACTGAGGTTTCTTCATTGGATGGAATTACTTTAGAGCTCACATTAAAGCATCCTTATCCTTTTGAGTGTTTCAGAGGAATTTCCACATACCTGCTGCTGATGTGTGTTTAGAACTTTACAGAATACTAAAATATTAAATACTTTTAAAAATTATTTCCTGGTCTCTGGTAGTTATTTGTATTAGATGAGGAAGCATGAAAAATTGATTTGCAAAATCTTTGTGTGCATATATAAACAATGGAGAGATGAAATCAGACTGAAGTATGTAAGAGTAAATGAAGAACAGCTGACATCAGCACAGCTGCTGTGTACAGATGGAATGTTCCTGGGTGACTTTAGGATTACGGTGAAATTGAAGCTTAGTTGGATACTGGAACAGCACAGGAACTGGACTAACAAGCAGCCAGCTAATGTACAAACTCTCCCTAAACAGGCAGCAGACTTGATGGAAAATCACTTTAAGCAGCTAAGCCTTTTTGCCCCCTATAAGCAAGGATAGTAGAAAAGTCTGGACTCATAGCTTTATAATAAGCTTGTGTGGTTAGGTTCTCTGGTGTATAATAAAGTGTAAGTGCTGATTTGAAGCTTTATTATGCCTTGGGCACGAGTTGTGTTTCTCACCTAATGGTGTCTAAAACATGAGTTAATGCTGCAGCTTTTTTTAAGGGGAAGAAAGCAGGGGCAAGTTAGGGCTTCTGGGTTTGTCCATTTATTCTTATGTAACTTTTAAGACTGCCTATATCTTTGGCAGCTGCAACACTGTTGCAGCTGCCAGAAATTAGACACAGGTTAAAAAATTGATAAGAACATAGAAGTAAGGATATTCGGAGAAGGAACTTACATTAGTTTCTTTCCTAATAAATTGAGTGTGGTAAAAGTGAGAATATGCTGCACATCACAAGCTAAAACATTTGTTGTAGTACATTCTCATCAAACTTTTTAGCTTTTCATGCATTAATCTCTGCTCAGTTTTACTTTTATATTATCCTAGAATGCAACCAATATTTTTTGTGAATTTCTTAATTGATTTCTGAACTTTGTAAAGCGGTATTTGCTAAGCACACGAAGTAACTAATTTCTTAGAGTTTAGGGAACAACAGTGCATTCTTCTGTTATGTATTATACTGAGGATGTTCCAATAAGTGATTTTTATATTGGTATTTTTTTCTCTTTATACTTGTACAGGTGATACGTTGTAAGTATCTGTTCCCTTATATTAGTGCTAAATTTTATCAAAATTTTTTAGCTATTCTTCCTTATACTTGCATCTGCTCTGGAGACTTTTCCCATCTACCCCTTTTGAATGAGGACACTAGTCAGGTCTCTGATACTTTTTAACAAGCTCAGAACTGCTGGGCTTTTTAATAAAGCAGCTTTGCAAATGGGAATGATGAACAGTAATGCTACATTTGTTCAGAGAATAAAACTTTTGTTCCCATGTCAGTCCTCACATCGTTCTCCAAAAATACATGCTACTGGGAAGACTTGACTATATCTCCACTGCTAGCAGTCAAACCAGTGCTTCCAGTGTAGCAGTACTGAAGCTACAGGGCATTTTGCTTATCTCTCCAGGCAACATTAACACCCAAATTCCTGCTTGTAGTTGAATGCAAGTTACTATTTCAGATTAATTTTCTGCCTCCTTCAAAGACTTTTTAAAAACTGTAATTTTGATGAGAATGTAAATAATACAAAAGGCTGTCTGTGCTCCTTGCCCATTCTTAACAAATGTGCCAGTTCAACATTTTTCTGCAGGCTTTAGCGCCACATATGAATGGATGAGATAAATCTCGGATCTTCACTTGCTGTTGCACTTAAGCAGTGAATGGTTTGTATTGCCACATTTTGTCACCCTGAACTGCCATCTGTTTTGTGTCCCTCTTTAAGCGCCTGCTGTTTCAAAATCTGGCTTGGTTTGTGATTCTGTGTACTTTCTAAAGAAATTCTCCTTTCTGCCTTTCTGTAAATACCAAAGCGTACACAAGATGTTATGGCTTGACTAGCTGTGCCAATCTGGTTCTTTGCACAGAATGCAGAATTAGGTTGGAGACGTTTGAGAACCACATTGTGTAATCCTTTGGTTTAGTGAATAGTCTCATCAGTTTGATTGGCATGTGATATTCAGTTATTCTCAGGTCACTACTTTTTGGAACTTTGTTTTTATGTGGACTTCACGGGAATAAATCATGTAGTGACTGACTTTCTGCGAGGCAGGTGTTCTTGTTGCCTGAAGGAATTTTTTTCTACACTACCTAAAAGAAAATACAATAAAATACCAAAGCCCTTGAATTTGTTCCCCCTTTCTTTGCCCCTGTGTTAGCTCATTAATTTCTGATACAGTAAGAGGTTTTATTTACTTAGCAAATTCCACCCACCATTTGGATAATCCACGCAGGTTAGCTGAGCCTGGAAAATTCATTGCTTTCACTATGATCCGTAACTTAATTTACAAAGTACACTAATATCAATAAAGCCTCACCCTGTATCAAAATATAGGAATTTACCTTTCAGCCTAAAATTACAGTGACTGTAATGTGCTATAAATGTTGTTTCCACCTATCCCCTCAAATCTGAACTTCAACTTAGTCTGTATAAAATTCTTTTCTCTTTTTTCTGTCTCTATGCCAAGAAGGAGACTTTGCTTATTAATGAGATTATTGGATGGTGTTTCAGTACAAACATAACTAATTTGTTTTATAAGACAAGGGTTTTTAATCTACACCCCAAATGAATGTCAATTCCTTATTTGCACCTAAAGTTGAAGATTGTTCCCACAAAATTCTGACTTAAGCATAGTCTGTCATACAAGGATTTTGCTGTGAGAGAAATCCCCCTAAGGTAGAGTTTTGGAACCTGTAGTATTAAGTGTGGTGTAATATGTGATACAACATTTCTTTTTAACATGACACAAAAAGTTATCTTCAGAGACTAGGGATTGTACCCTGTTGGTGTTTTTTCCTCACAGCTTGAGCTGTTTTAGAAAGGAATAATTTGTACCCGTGAATGGTGTGAAGCTTTGTTAGTGAAGACCACCAGTTTTTAATAAGCCCTCTGCTCTTGTTGCCTAGTTGCTGTCTTATTTAGTATGCTGACCTTAATTTTCTTTGACTATGTTTGTAGTAGTGTCTTCTTCATCTAAAGACAGTAGAAAGATTCTTTTTTTTTTTTTTGTTAAATATTTAAATGTTTATATTGTGTCTTTTACTGTGCTGTTAGTGACAGCTTCAGCTGTGAGTTTGTTGTCCTTTTGCTAAATCAAACTATTCTTACAGGTATGGGAACTAGGTGTATATTTTTAGAGTTTATATAAACATCGTGCTCCTGTATATAGAAGTCGTAAATTAAATACAGATATCTTATAAAAGAACTGCTTCATGGCACTAGGCACTCATACTGACCTTTAAATTGAGAGCTAAACCCCAAATAAGCTCAAACTAAAGCAACTAATATTTATTAGTTAGCCTGCAAAAAACCAGACTAAGATAATGAGTTCTGTGAGGATTCTGGGAGAAGCAATTCCAATAGCCATAAGGAGGTTGGGTTAAGGATGCAGATGACTACTTCTAAAGTGAGGTAATTCAGTGAGAGAGGATATTGTTTTCTTCAGCTTCAAACCTATTACCTTTGGTGTCTTTGTAAGTGCTTAGTAAGTTTAAAAAATGAATTTTTGTCAACTCCAAGCTCCTTCAGCCTTTAAGTTGGAGTATTGGAACAATTTTGTCTATGGAAATGGGATTATATATCCATATATAAACAGATACATAGTCATGTCTATATATTTCTACAGCTAGATTGAGCACGTTGGTGTAAAATACAATTTTTGTAAACAGCTTTGGGAATTCAGGACTTCTATTTCTTCCATTTGACTTTAAAGACTATCAAAACCAGGCTCTAATAATTAAGTAGAAAGGGCTTTAAAATAACTTTCCTCCACCTTTTCAAAGCAGTGTTATTATACTACAGTTATCTAGTTTTTGATGGTTCTGCACTAATGTGTAATCAAAGGGGTTTGTCCCCACAAGGAGCAGTGATCAGCCTCTGCAGCAGTAGTGTCCCTCTGTCACTAGACAGGGCTGTCAAAGCTTTTTTGCCATCTGTTACTCCTGTGTGCTGCTTTTCTGACTTGACCTGAATGCTCTTGCCCTGTAAGGGCGGTGAGGTTTAAATGCTGAGCACAGACTGATTAACGAGGCATTAAGTCAGTTAATTCTTTGATTTTTAAATAAAGTATTAACATGGTTTTAGGTGGTCACTGATGTGCACTATAAGTTAAAGAGATGGCTTATGTAAGCAGTGTGGATTTCTCAACCATTTGCAGATTTTGGTGGTTTTAGTCCTCAGTCTTAAACTGTGGAGTTTACAGAAGTTAAGTTACTGAATCTGCTTGCTCATGGTAGCTGCTGCAGTAATGAACAACACGTATATTATTAGCTTGTTTAAAGATGAAGGTTTTAAATGAGTTTGAGTGTGTAAGCCTTGTTCAGAACAAGTATCTGTAAATGTGATTTTTAGAAGGGATTTTCCTGTTTTATAGAACAACACCAGACTTGGTTAGCAAGAGGTGGCTTTGCCACTCCTATGGCTTAGTACCTGAGTGCTAGTTCAGTGAAACTTGAAATTAAATGGGCTAGGGCTTGAGGAAGGTGGGAATCGTGTCCTCTAGATGGTACTGAAATGACATGACTTATAGCCTAATTTTTCCATGCTTTCTAAGCTTCAGATATGGTGGACTTGGAATATTTCTGAGTTACAGCCATAATGGTATATAAGATTAAGACCAAAGGTCCCACTGGAGGGGAAAAAAAATTTACATCCTTATGCTTTAGAAGTAGATTCAAATGCTGAAGAACATGAACTGAAGATTTCTGTTTTGAGAAGGCGCTTTTTAGTCCTGAGGCCATCTGTAAAAAGATTTTTCATAGAAAGATCTTTTTCATAATAAGAATTCAAGATAATACATTAATACCACTCTTAATTTCAGAGAATTGTAGAATATTCCAAGTTGAAAGTGATCCACGGGGATCACTGAGTGCTCTGTGGAGAAAACGTAAGAATTCTGTATGACTTTAACAGAGGACCTGTTACTGCAGGGCAGCCTCCCTGAGAGGCTACTGAATTTTCATGGGGATATTATGGTACTTACGGATAGACAGGTACTATCTAACACTGTTACCGACTTGTGGTATCTTAACCTCTTAGGAATCTTTGTTTTGATTTGTGAGTTGTTGTACTCTTGAAGGGACATGCTGGTATTTGTGGCTGACATAGTCACCTGTTGTGTGTCTTGCAAATGATGAGGTACCTTCTGACTCTAAAACATGTGCTTAATTAGCATTGCTGTTGCTTGGAAGTATGGCAATGCATAGAGCAGTGTTTTTTGTCCAAATGCTGTGTTGAGCAGTCCTGCTAGTGCTGTTAATTGGGTCTGTTCTAACATCTCACCTGGAGATCTGGGGCATATTAGCAGGTTTTGGATTATACTAAACCTATTTGTTACAGCATGTTAGAATAGATGTTGTAGTTGGGACGTGTGTAGGGAGAAGGAAGACACTTCAGGAGAGGCTAAGATTTCCTGGGAACTCCTAACAATTGTGTAAGACTTGGTACAGTAAACATAAGTACTCCAGGTTTGTCTTGGCACCCTCTCCAGCTGTGTATCTTTTGTGCGAAAGGCCATTAGTCATGTTTCTGGATGCCAGAATAAGAGAAGTTTATTGCTTGCAGATGGTGCTTCACATGCAGAAATAAATTATTTCTGCTTATACAGATATGTGACAGTATTATACAGCTTGGCTGTAACTTTTGAATTGTGCTAACGCACATCTGAGGTTGGAGTTCTTGGTTTTGACCAATCCTTTTCCTACAGGTTGTTTTGATATTATGTAGACCAACTAAACGTTCTTAACAAATTAGTTGTTACAACAAAGGAATCACAATTTACTGAAAAAATCTGCTGTCTTCTTGACTGCCTTTTAAAGTAGCATTGAAAGTGTAAGTCAGTATAAGAAATGGTCTTTGTGACATAAAGACTTTGTTTTCCTTCCATCATATGTATACTTTGAACCAACTACCACACTCATGATTTTACATGAGAGTCTGCACAAAGAGTAATTAAAATAATGTTGATATAACAGACTCTTGGTGGTAATGTCAGTCATGTCCTCTGTAATCTGAGTGCTGAAATCTCAACAATTTGAGGATTTTAAGCTTTGTGTTTCTCTGATCATCATCATCATGGAAATTGATAGCATTCTCTTTTTTCAGTAATATTTCCCTCTGAGGATTTTAGGCTATGTATAATTACTATGTGTATCTAAAGATAACTTCTTGAAAGGCCTCTTTTCATGCCTTCATGTCATCACGGTGATACCCAAGTTCTAGCATAACTGGATATGCCAGGACTTGGCATTAATTTTGGTCCAACTTGTTATTTTGGTAATGGCATTAAACTGGTACAAATTTGACGCTATCACATTTAAATTCTAAAATTATCCTAGTCTATCAATATATAATGTCACTCCATTGACACTGATAGTGAGAGCTCTGTTTCCATTCTCTTTTGTTATATTGAAATATCATGTAGGTTTATAATAGGATTTAGAAACCCATGACTGTTAATCTCAGTAAGCATATATAATGTACTTAAAAGCTTCTGTCTGTCTTGTATCACTTCCTTCTGACTCTTCCTGGAAAAACTCGGAAGATGTAGTCTCTAGAATATCTTACATTTTAAGCTGGAGACAGAGTTGATGTATAGTCCATTATCCACAAAAACTTCAGGCCTGTATGATGTCAGGTAATGACATTATATAAATATTAAATGTGTATTGTTTTATAAAAGTATTTAACCTGAGAAAGCTATTACTCTGCTTGGAATGTGTTTTTACTAAAGGAGTGCATGTTGGGTAGACATTGTAGGACTGGAGAGGTAGGGAGTTGTCCTTTCTGAAACTTCAGCCTTACTCTCTACTTCTGATTCTTGCTGTTAGCCAAAATTTTAAGAGCATTGCCCTGCAAGTTTTATTCCTTTTTAAAAGGGTAGCAATATTCTTCCGTTTTGGCAACCCACTTCCACTTGGTGGGTAGGACATTGTTCTTGCCACTTCTTCCTCCCTCTGCCCCAGCTGTTGTAATGTTGACTTTGCAAGCAAACTGAAACTTCCTCTCTCATGTTTAATATAGAAAAGAGATTCTCTGTCCTAGGACCTTCCCAAACTATGCTAAGAGGTCAATGTTTTTGCAAAAGCAGCTTAAATCCGTTGTGTTATCCTCTTGTGTGAGGTTTTTTGTGCTTACGTCTGTGTTGAGCTTTAGTCTGCAAACAGTGATGCCACAGCTTCCCTGGTAATAGTACAGGTAGGAAATCAATAATGATGAGGGAAAGATCAACCAAAAAATAAGGCAATTTGTTAGGAATGTCTGGTATAATGTAAGCATATGGCAGTGTGGGTGGCCATAGACTTTTTGAAGCTCCATGCTTAGAAAACCTGCCTAACTAATATTTGGATGATTAGCTAGTAGAGCATTCAATTCCAAACACTTGGTAATCAGAATTTTTGTAGTCACACCCACCACTCCAAATTCCTGTCATTCACATATTTTAAATGTGTCTCTTGTGGAGTAGTTCTAAAATTACCCACTGTTTTGACCTGACAAATGGGAATATGTGAGCTCCTCCTGCTGCTGTTCAGCTGGTGTATGGCTGCTTACACCATTGAAGTGAGATGATGCTTCTGCATGGAAGAATGGAGCATTTATAATGCTATGCTGACTCTTGCTGTACATTTGACCTTTCCATAGCAGTGACAGGGTTTCAGCTCATCACTGCAGTATTGAGAGTGTATTTTGTTTATTAAGTCAGATTTTCAGAGCCCCTCATTGAAGTTCAACCTTTACAAACTTGCTTTCATACAAAAGCCTGTTTTGCTCACCCTTAGTGGGCTTGCCCAGCCATGTTCCACCCCTCAGCTTGTCTGGCCGTGTTCATTGCTCCCTCAGAATATGAATTTTTGTAGAATGTTTTGCACAAGGCCATGAGCCATTTAACAATGAGACTTGGGGAGGGAGACCTTAAAAGTAATTCAGTAACAGTAGCTGTTTTGCAAGATTGTAAATTATCATTGGGATCAAATAGTTTGGAAATAGTGAGGTTTTAATTCAAATAAAAACTCTGCTTTTCAGAGAAAATGGAAGGAAGGGGGATCTGAAAGCTATCACCCACCCTATGTACTGGTAAAGGAGAACACAGGCTTACTAGAGAAGGCAGTATTTGGGAGGCAGTGGAAAAGGACATCTTTTTACCCTAACATAACAAACCTAACCTTGCTTCCTCTTTGTCTGTTCCTCTTCCATTTTCTGATTCATTCTTTTTCTTCTGACTAACTCTCTTTTTCTGTACATGAACAGATTTGCATTTTGCAGCTACTGTAACCACTAGGTAAGGAGAGATGAATTCTCTCACCTAGGCATAAAATGGTATTTCATGAATTCCAGATAATGTCTATAGTTCTAGTTCTGTCTTGCTGAGATGCTGTCTAAAACGTCAGCTTCCTGTTATCTCCTATACAATCCAAACCTCCCATATTTTTTCATCTCTTCACAGTTCGAATTTCTTAAATACTAGTGGTGAATGAGTTTTTGTGATTTGGATAATTTATCAAAAGTTTTAAAAAACATGTTAAGTGTGTAATTCTGTGAATTGTGAACTAAGAGTTCAAGCTCATTTATTTGCTGATAGACAGTGCTATGCAAATACTGTATGGTAGATCATCCGGTTGCTTAGCAATAACATTAACAGTCATGAGTGTTTATAAAGCAAATATAATACGATATGGTCAACAAGGTATGTGGTGCTTTTTGTATTACTTAAGTGTCCTGATAACTGTTGGAAAACGTTTATTAGGATTACACATGAGCAAGCACCTGACACTTAAGAGCAACAACTTGAATAAGTAAATCTGATAAATGATATGCCTGTGTTTTTTAATCTAAACCCCCACAACTTGAAACAAGTGGTGAACATGATGATTTTCTAAATACACTTGCTTTGAACTTTGAAATGTTATTTTCATGGCTTTGATAAATACTCTTGTAATGGCTTTGGATGTTCAGCCTGGAAATACTAAGGGTGATAGGTTATGTGATTAAAAGGCTTGTCTCCATGCGCACAGCAAAGCCCCGAGGCACAGCAGCAGGTGGCGGAACCCGGTAACCTCGTCAGAGAAATGAGCCCCCTGACCTGGCTCCTGCCAGGGCTGTCACTGGAGATTATCAGCACTGAGGGACCTGGGTGACAGACACTTGAGTAAATGGAGGCCAGCTTGCAGACTGGGAAGGGAATAGATGCAGGTAGGAGCATTTTGGAACTGTACACAGCTCAGAATGAAATGCAGGGGAAGGGACAAGGTTGGAGAAAGGAGGGATCAGAGTGATTTTGTGGAGAATGAATCATGTATAAATAGAGGGGCAAGGGGAGCTGGTTGTGTGTATGCACGTGGCTGGTCAGTATGTTTGTGAGGCCATGCCCTGACCTCAGCAGTGCAGTCTCATTAAACTGTAATTGTTTTATTGTGTAAGGGGCTCAATACAGGGTGTGCCTGTGGGGGTCTCAATGCGAGCAGCTCGAGTCTGACCGTGGGTCACAAGGGCCCACATGGTGGGGTCAGGTGAAGGTGTGTGTGTAGGGTGCCATGGCTGAGGACAGTGATGCAGCAGGGGGAGTGGAAGAGACTTGGGAGAGGCCATGAAGTCCAGAAAAAATGTGTGCCTCTGCATGAGACAGCTGGAGGAGCTGGGAGTCCAGGCCAGGTGCTGCAGACTCAGGGCTTTGGCTGAGACTCCCATTAGTGCGCATATTTGTGCACGAAGTAACATGAGGCTCTGGAGACCAGCTGCTGGGTAGAGGGTCCAAGGCCACATCCCTGAGGGTTCTGTAATGAGTGTCTGCATGTTTGTGAGGGGGTCTGAGTACCAGCACCTGGAGTGGGGCCATGGGGGCTGGTGTGCCCTGTGCGAGCTAGGCAGAGCCCAGCTGCTGGGCAAACTGTGAGCGAGCCCAAGGTCGGTTAGAGGGCTGGTTATATTGTTTGTGTGAGTGCATGTGCACATATGTACATTCTCTCCTCATGGACTTTCACCCTGAGCAGCGAGGAGCAGGAGGAGGATGTTGGTGCCGGCTGTATTTACCAAAGTGCTGAGTTTGCAGTGACCTGTGTTGCCAGACCTGTGTGCTGTGCACGTGTTTTGAGTGTGCCTGTGGGGAGCGTGTGCTCAACCTCACTACCAGGCCAGACCTTGGGGCAGGGAGTTGGGGCTGTGGCGCCTCTGGGCTGCTGGCTTCGGCAGCTACTACTGAAGGGGTGAGGGTCTGAGAAAAGATGCTGAGGGTCTTTGAAAAATCTCTCCTTATTAAAACTCAAAATGAACATCTGAGATAATTTCCTTCAGGAGATACTGATTCCAGTTTTCAAATCTAGTGTGCTGGTGAAACACATAAGAGAAATTGTGGTAAAACGGGAAATAATTTCAATGTAAAGACTTTTAGATACCGGGGCTTACAGAAAGGCAGAAGTCTGAGCTTACACCACTTACAACTAATTTAGACCACATATATCATTTGGAAGATAAAAATCTGGCTTAAAATACAGCTTTTAAGTGGGAATATGGTGTTGGGATAGCATTATTCCCCTGCTAGATCTCTACTAAGTCGATTTTCAGACTGTTAATGGAATATTTTTGGTAGTATATTGTCATGTATATATTGCTGTTGCACTTTGTTTTGAGGCAAATTCAGAGTCCTAAATTTGACCTTGAAACTTTTTCCATGCTTGTTTACCCTAAAGCAAAATCCATACAAGTAGCATGTAATTAAGTGTCTCCAGGTTCTGGGATAGTTCTCTGTTTTGATTTAGTGGAGGTTGCAAATCATATTAAGTCTGTAATAAGTTTCTCTAGAATGATGTAAAAAAATTATCTGAAGAAAAGCTATTCATTCATAAAACCTTCTAGATACTTAACCTGTTATTTAGTAATATTGTCTAAACTTACGTGAGTTGACCATTTTTAAAAACTACTTTGGTGAATTCTCTCAGCTACCTGTTTGGCTGGAGGAAATGGCCACCAGTCAAAAAAAAACCCCAAAATCAACAACCCCAATACAGAAAACCAGGGAAAGTGCAAAGCTACTTGAAGCAATCATGTGAGTAAATGTTTGATGCTGTCGTGCTCTATGGAGCTTCAGATTCTGTGCTGCAAGTCTGTTTCAAAATGTCACAGGCTCTGTGTAAATAGGTTGCTAGTATATCCATCCATATTCTTGTACCCAGTACAGATACACCTGCCCCTTTTTTTATTTATTTTGCTCTTAAAATAAGGCCAGGCCTCTGAAGAAGCTCACATTAGACATTTGGCAGCATTCTAGGGTCTTGTCTATTTTGAAGCAACTGATGTAGGAGAAAAATGAAGGATGGTTTGTTTCATACTAAGTACATACCGGTACAAAATCGGAATGGCTTCTTCTGTTTGGAGAATGATATGTATCCCAGTGGCTGAAGACTGATGTAACAGTAGAAAAGAGAGTTAAAGATCTCTGTTATCGTAATGTGGAGTAAGTTAATGCAGTATGTAAAAGCTGAGGGGGTTACTGAATCTGGAAAGAATAATTTCATTTAAAATATGTAGGTTGGAATGCCTCCATCATGAAGATGGAAGGAAGGGTCCTCTGCTGAACCTAAAAAAATTTAGACTTGAGTTTTTGAAAACTAGAAGTGCCTTAGCTTTACTGTAAGTAAAAAAACCAAACAAACAGCTATTAATTTCAGCAGAGGAATCTCTTGGAAAGAACACGTTATGCAAACCAAGTTTCCAAGGAGTCTGTAGGCAAAACGGAGTTCAAGATCTGATACGCAAAATGATTCATGTTCTAGTGCAATTAATTATTGGGGGGTGGGGGTGTCTGTATTATCAATAAACTAGTGTAAAGGATTATGTTCATCCTTGAATAGATCCTTGTATGAGGGTTTAGAAAGACTGACAGTCAGCCCTGTGTGACACCAATGTATTGGAAACAAGGTTTTGCATTTCAGATGACCTGTAATGTTCTGGCTCTGGCCGCTAAATATGGGTCAGATCTTTGAGAGCTGTGGGAAGGTCTGAGTTCTGGACAACAATGAACTGATGAAATAATTGTGGTGCCTGATTTTGGTTTTTGTTTGTTTGCTGAGGGTCATAATGGGCACATGTTCTTTCAGCCTTTCTACATTCTTCCACTATGGGTACACAGAGCTTTTAATTTTTGTTTCCTGGCTCACTTAGCAGGTGACTTCTTGAGAAATCTGCTCTTCACTGGCAACTGGATACTATGGCTCCATTATAGGATTAAAACTTTTGATTCAGAAGTCATCAGCTTCATCCTCTTTGACCACTAAGTACTGAAATAAATGTTTTCCATTTTATATTCTGTAAGCTTCTACAAGATGCAGCTTGACTTCTAATGTGTGTTAGTATTTAATCATAATAAAAAAGGGTAGGTCACTTACCTGAATACTTAGATAAGGACTTTTTTTTTTGTCTATGTAGTGTCTGCTTTCTGATTAGTCACTTTCAAATGCAAAGCATTAGAGTATGGGAACAAATGTCTGCAGTGATTCTGGATTCAGTTTCATGATAATATTTTCCCTTCTACTTGTTAACATAGTTGCGTGTCTGTTCCTGCCTTCACTGATCTTATAAAGCTATTGGTTCTTTCCTATTCTTGTTTGCCAAAAAGTCTTAGGCTAAATTAGTTGATGAAAATGTCTCTCTTTTGCTGATGCTGAGTCAGAAGTGTTTATTTAAAGATGATGAATTTAGTAATCATCAAACCATGTTTAAATCATCAGGAATGCTAATTATAGATTGTCCAACCTATATTTCTGAAATCCTTAATGACTTGAAGCCCAAATCCTCCTTGCTTAAGTTAATAATAAATGCATTGGTTTCAGTTGGAAATAGGTGACTGTAGTTCACAAAAGATAAAAGTAGTAATTATGAAGATGAAAACATAAAACTTCTTTCCCATGATAAGGAGGGGAGAGAAGCTGAGTGAAGTTCTCTTTTTCTACGTCCTTTAGGGTATGAAAGGAATAAAAATCTCTTGAGATTCTTTTAAGATATATATATATGTATAATGTAAAATATTATTTTGTGTTGATGATGCCTTCCTGTGTTTTGGTATATTTTGAATACCTATTCTGCCTTTCTGACTCGTAATTTTTTTTTCTTAATTATTGTGTCTTCTGTTAGCATTTTTATTAGCTAGTATTTGAGGATCATACTGTTGATTATGGCTAGTCTGTTTGAGAGTCAATCTGAGGAAGAAAACAAGTCTTCTATTAAGCCTTTACAATTCATTTAATGCTTTATTTCCAGTAAGTATTTACAGTGGTAGTATCCTTTAAAAGGTAGAGGAATGTTCCATTGACAGGTAATTCTGTGACAAAAGCTATTTTAGAAAAGAATGAAAAGTTGTCTTTTGTGCACAGACAGGGAGAAAGTTTGAGTCTAAATCATTATAATTTAATTTTTGTCCATTACATGTGGTGAGGAAATATCCAGATTCTTGTGCCTGCCCTTTTTTAATCTGGAAATTCCATTTTCTTAATGATTGTGAAATGTAATGACATTGCAATGGTTATGCATGCTGATGTGAAGCAGCACTATTTTACTGAAAATAGAAGCCTCTTACATTTTCAGAGACCAGAATACCATTGTTTCTGGTTTTGCTTTTAAAATGGATGGAAACCTGGATACTTCCTAGTAAAAATCTATGATAAAAAGAAAGGTGATGAAATATTTTAATGTCTGACTAATTTAGGTGAAGAATCTGTCCATAATTGTGCCTTATCTGCTTTCAGAAACTCATCAGCAGTTTTACGGAAAAGTTTTGTTCAGTTAAAATTGGCTGAAAAATGATTCGATGCAGCTTCCTAATAGGGAATCATTTGAACTTAGTGGACCCTTACATGTTATGCTAACTGGTGTTAAATAAAATTAATGCAGAGCAGGCAGGTGCAATTACTTAAGTTACTGTTAGTGTGTCTGACTTCAGCTTGTTTATAAGTGTTACTTCATCAAATTTTAAATAGAAATAATGAGTCTGATGGGCTCTACTGGTATAAAACAAGGCATTAAGTATTCTTTATTTTCCAAAGTGGAATGTAAAAAAATAAAAACCAAAAAAACCCCACCAAAACCCAGCAAAACTAAAAAACATGTTTCAGTGTAGACAATATGGATGTGTTTTAGGGGCTGGGGGAATTATTGCTACTATGACTTCATTTTTTCAGTGTAAGACAGTGGCTTCAGGAGAAATGGTACAGAGAATGCATGTGAGATCAAATAATGCTGAATTTGCAAAATTTATATTTCTGACAAATATGGGAAATTCTGTGCTGTTAATGAAGGCAGATTCAATATGGCAGTATTGCTGATGAAACAGACTTAATTACCATGGATGACATTACATGCTTTGCTAAAACTCTCCTTTCTGCACTAGCCTACTCCTTCAAGTTTAGTTTTACATGGATGCATAGAAAAGTATCTAAAGATGTTTCAGGTTTCTGAAAGCTTTGGGAAAGAAATGACTGTGACTCCCATGAAAAGAATGTGCTTTATCAGAGGTTTCCTTTAAATTCTATCCAAAATTCGGAGATCGAATATACAGACATTTTTTGATACCAAGTGTGAGCTTCTCGTTTAGTGTTGGGAAGAAAATAAGATTTTTATCTTGATGATGGGAAAAACCCAAGTCCCAGCACCTATTATCTAATTCTCTTCAGTGAATTCCTGTTGTGCTAAATTACCCATGGTTTGTTACTTTTTTTCTTCTTTTTTTTTTTCTTTTTTTTTTTTCTGTGACCTGAATCTCTCAAAACTTTGTGACAGCAGGGGATTGTCACCTCATTAAACTTTTGTATGGCTTTGGAGCCAGGACAGTCAGTGTTTGAGAACAAATGAGTCTGAGCATCAGAAGAATGTTTTGTGCCTGTGTAGAGTCCCAGTTCATAACTGCCAAGTTTAGGCAACTGCTTATCTTTGGGCTATTCTTAACCTCAGCAAACATGTATTGCAAATATTTCCAGCACGTCTAACCTTGCTGTTAGAGCTCAGTCTAGAGTACAACTTCTAAAAAAAAAAAAAGGAAAATTCCATCATAACTTTGTGAACGTCAAGTTTTTGGAACATTAGAAATAACAGTCTTTAACTGTTAGAAACTGTAGAAAGGTGTGTTTAGTATTGGCAGTGAGTGCAGAAGAAAAGTAACTGGTCTTAATAGAATTTGAAGACACTTAGTATTGTACACAGATGTTTTGAGAATAATGTTATATGGGATGATGTAAGGTTAAGATATACTTACAGTCTTCATGTAACTTGCTTTTTTTTCTCTCTTGTAGTAATAGGCAGTGTTGATTTCTACATTTCTAATGTTTGTTCTCCTTTTTTGCTGTATTTTGCTTTTGAGTTGTGACTGTACAGAGCTGTACCCCCTGAGGTACTAATTAAATATATATCTTTAAACTTTAACAAACTGCTAATAATGGTTTAATGCAGGCAGCATTCATCTAAACACTTGGACTGAAACATTAGTTCAGAGCAATAAATTAGAAAGCTACACAGGTGATGAGCTTTGTGAAAGTCATTTGAGTATTACAGAACAGCACCAAAGCATATAAAACTTGTGCAGATTCATAGGCATGTTTTTAATTTAAGACTAAAGTATTCTAATTTTTGCCTGCCTTTTAAATTTTGGTGTTTTTTGTGATATTATATATATATATATGTATTACAGATGTGGCATTTTAAAAATGAATTCTGCTTGGCATGAATGTTTTGGATCAGTCTCTTGGGATTCTTATTTAGATAGCATCTCTCTTGTCAGTTTGGATATGGCCTTCTTTCAATGCTGTCTGCACCCTGGCTCATTATATCATACCTAATTACAACATAATTGTTTGTGACCATTGTTTTTAAATATGTAATTGTATCTAATTAGCACAATCTACTGATGCAGTTACTGTGTTGAATTATTGAGGTTTTGGGATGTTTTGGAGCTAGAACCTAGTCCTATTTACATTTGCAAGGCAAGAGAGCAGGGTTTCATCTGGGACAATACTACAAAGCCTGTTGCCTTCTGTGTGACTGATGTATTAGGTGGTCTTTTCACTATCATTTCTCTCTTTGATACCCCTCCTGCCCTAGTTCAAATACAATTTGGGCATTTTTGAAAAGGCCTCATGTACTGAGTTTCTTGCTGTCTTTGGCTGTTGCCTTGATTACCCTTGCCAGATGAAGTCTGAGGGCATGAGACGTTCCTTCTTAAAAACATCTATGAGGGAGGAGAGTTATACTTTTTAATTTTCAGGCTGGTGCGGTCTCTTACCTTAAACTGTCACAAGAAAATGAGTATGACATACTAGAGGCTGCTGCTTGCAAAGAGCTGAGATTCTGGTTTAGTCTCCAACCAGGAGTGCAGAAACCAAACAGCTGAAGCAATTTTTCAAACACAGCTTAATATAAGGTATGTTCTGACAAGTTGCGTGCTGTACTTTTGTAACTGTACTTTTGATGAGCCGTACAGTTTTTCTGGTTCTCATATTCTAGAGCTGTAATATTTTGGGGACTGATTGCTGGTTCTTTGGATACTCAATTCTTTTCCTTTCTGCTGTTCCAGGAAATAACTTGTGCTGTTTTAGTTGAGGGCAGGGGGATAACAAATGTGTGGCTTTTGCTAGTCTGAATTGCAAGATCTATATGAAGTTTGCACCATTTTTGTTCACTGTTCTTCAGCATTCCTAAAGCTGAGTCTTTTGGATGGCACCTTCCTACTTGTGATGGTCTGTCAGGGTAGTAGTGCTCGTGAGCTCAGGGCTGTGTCTGCTCTTGTACCTTTGCTTCAGAAGGCAGCCTCATGTAATTTTGAAGCTCACCTTCATTTGAGTAGGAGGTTGCACTAGATGGAAGGCAAAGGACCCTTCCAGTCTAATTTTTTGCTGTTATTTTGTGGTTGGTAACACCTGTATTATACTTAACTAAGTGGTTTTGAAGTCTTACATTTTGCCTACTTCTTTTCATTCCTTTTTTCTTTTTATTGGACCTGCCATATTATTATTTGTTCCCATATGTTGAAGGCAGAAACTTTCAATTCTCTAACTTGTAAAACCTATAGCAAGAAACATTTGGTCAATTAAGAATAGTTGCCCATCAGTATTCAGTAGAAAGTAGTCAGCTACTTCAGGAAAACTGCAATGATTCAGTGAAATAATTGAAATTGCTTTGATAATTAAAAGTATACATATGGGTTTGATCAGATAACTTGTGGAGTCTATGTGCTGTATTGAAATTACCATAGTAGACAAAACTCCAGGTTGGCACAGTAACAAAAGATTCAGACTCTTGTGTCAAATCCTGTTATGACAGTTGATTCAATACTAAATTTGCAAGAGTAGGTTGCATAAAGTACCTGTTTTTCACTGAGTTCACAATCTTGCAGGCACATATTTTTCTGTGAAATACTATATTCCAGTGCAGATGTAGGTAAGTCAGTGAGGGGGGAGGTGAGGTGGAGGAGTGCAAGAAAAAATCAAGGCTTAATCCCTTGTTTTGTGATTACCTTTGCCGTTTCTTCAGTCACTTGAGTTTCTGAACATATGGATCTTCATATGGGTTGGAGTGATTGTTTGAGGTGAATCCAGATCTTTTTTGATGGTATTGTTTTGTCTTACAAGCTTTCAGGCTGCCAGGCTAAGAAAACAAACAATAGTTTCCATTAATGCTTGACCTGGCAATGTGTATGTTCTGCCTCTTCAGAGGGAAGGCCAGCGTTACTAACAAAACAGTGCTGACATCACTTTTATACCAGTGATGCTTTTGGCAGTTGAAGAACAAGTCTTTGCCATGTTGGCTGATGCTCTGTTAAAACAAACAAACAGAAAAAAAACAAGGAAGGGAAAAACCAAACAACAATACCTTCAAGTGTTTTTGTGTTCATAAAAAGGAAAAACACTGAGCTGCATGTTCACCAGCACTGAAAATGGTTGCACAGTGGAGCATACTCTCTTTAACCTTCACATTTTTCATAAATAAACATTAAAAAAACCCATAAACCATGATTTTCGAAAGTGTATTCTAGCAGTAAAAAGTCTTGAAAATTAAGACTCTAAAATCTGTGTTAGACTCTAAAATCTGTGTTCTGACATAAAACCTCACCTGTGTGCACTGTGTGCGTGCACATACTTGTGTGTATTTTCTTAAGCTGGGTTCAGCAAGGGCTTGTTTCTTGTGGTATCCCTGGGAACAGTGGCAGGATTTGAGTGCACAACATCTCACTGATTCAGTATTTGCTCACAGGTAACCACCAGCTAGCAAAGTTGGACTGGGTTGGAGGTGAGAGTGTGATGACCCTTTGGCAGCTTCAGCTAAAAGAACTCTGGGTTGGTTTCATTTCCTGTTATATGCTGTGAGGCTGGCCCAAAGGATAAGAGTCTTTTCTCAATAAAGCTGCACTGCTGCAGGCATGCATTTATTGTGGACTGGCTGATGACCTCCTAGCAATAGGAAGGAGTAAATTGAGGGGAAATTTCAGGAAAACATAAGAGGGAGTCTGGTAATCCAACTGATATAAGGATTTTCAGACTGCTTCAGTCTGAAAAGTGACAATGGCTTTTACAGTGGCGAAAAAGAAGGTTTCTTAAATATATTGTCAATTCAGTGTTTGGAAAGGAAAACAAAAAAATAGGTGTCTTATACGTTATGCCTCCATAAATTGAAATTATCTTTTTTCCTCTTTCTCATTAAGTGTGGCTTTTCTGGTGTGACACCAATATCTTGCTACCCTTGCCCGTGGTTTTTTTGCTGATGAGAGGACTGAGGGAAGGGGAGCGCTGTTGCTTTAGCTTGACTTGAGTTGGCAAGCGTGGTGTACTGCAGCCTGTCTGCCGTGGTGTTCTGCAGGTTACTCTCCCAAGAAAAACATGGTGTGCTCAGTCTGATTCAGATCACTGTCTCTCTCTGCCTCTGTTCACTAGCAGGCTCCAGCAACCAAAGCTATGCTGACTTCCTCTACGTGGAGCACCAGGGAAATTTATATGGGCTTCTCCTGCATGCACACAGCCTTGAATATTTGCTTAGAGGGAAAAACCAACAGAGGTTTTGGCTCCAAGCTCCTTTTAGACCTGCAAGTGTAGTGGGTGACTGATGGATGCCCTGGGGAAGAGGCTGCTAGTGGGGTTGGTACAGCGTCCTCGAGGCACCCCCGTCTCAGGGCTGTCAGTGAATGAGTTGCTGGTGGGAACACGTCCTAGGGTAAAGGTTCCCTTTCTCAGGATTTTGGTAGGACTCTGTCCCTATGAGCTTCCCCTTGGCACATTCTTTATGCAATGGGACTGTAGTAAAAGAAGACTGCTAGGTAGGTATGTATAAACCAGTGGGAGGTGTGTGGCCCAGGCCTAGGGTGATGCACAGTATCTGGGGACAGATGTGCCCAGCAAGTCCTGGTTTCCCATGTCTGGCTCCACCGTCATCCACAAAACCGCCTTTCACTGGCAGTTGGGTTTTGTCTGCTCTGATGCTCTTATTTATACACCCAGCTTCTGTGTAAACCTGAGATATTTCTGTGCCCGTGCGCTTAGCCGTTATCGGTGTGGGCGAAGGCCGATAGCGCAATCGTTGTGCCTGCGTTCTCAGGCTGTTTTCAGGGAGATAAAGCCGTTTTCTGTAGGGAGGCAGGAGGGGGAGCTCGGAGCACTGCGTGCCGTGGTGTGTGCGTGTCTCACGGTGTGTGTGTGTAGTTATTTATCCGCAGCAGGTGTGCGGAGACTGCGAGCGCGGCTCGGGGCCCGTACGGGGAGGCGCCCTCGGCCGGGGCCCTGCGGCGGCCGCGCCCGGGCCCGCAGCGCTCCCTGGCGGCCGCGGCGGGGCGGTGC
>VZTJ01002438.1:1076588-1101805 GCA_013397795.1 Orthonyx spaldingii
CAGGTGGCGCGGCGGAGCCACCGGCGCCTCCTGTCCGTCCCAGCGGCGCAGCGGGGGCGGGCGCGGTGTCCCTGAATAACGCATCCCTGCGGGCACCCGCGGGGAGCGGGCTCTGCTGCGCCGGGGTTTGTCGGGTTAATGTGCGCGGGGGGGACCACTCGTGTCTGCGAGTGGAAGTAAAGCTGAATCCACATCTGGCCAAGCTAACGGTAGTTAAGATTAGCAGGGAGTGGGTCAGCCAACGGACAGTGATGCCTCACAAGGGTGCAGATTCTGATTGTACATGATAGTTGTGAAATGCACTCAGTAAATTAGGCAGAGCTTTCCACTAACCTTATATATCGGTTTGTTGGAAGGACGGGCTTGATGGAAGTAGTTATTAGCATTAAGGTTGCTTTTTGCATTTATGAATCCTGGTGACTATTCCACTTCCTTATAGATTGATTCTGCAGAGTCCTGGTCTGGTATTTCCTATTTAAATTTCACCTCGATTCAGCTTTTAGCTTAAAAGATGTTTAGAGCTAGACTTCTGGGGCAAAGTTGTCACTAGGGGCTTGCCTGACCTCTACAAGATAGCTGTGTGTCTGACCAGAGAAGCGTCTGCCTCTCCAAGCCCAAGGACCCCAAAAAGATGGAAGCATTGAAGGAAGGAAAGGCAGAAAAAGCTTCAAAACTGCCAGAGCTGAGTGGTGTTCAACTGAGTCTGCAGTGTCAGCAGTGTGGTATATTGGAATAAAGTTTGCTCAGGTATGGTATTCTTAAGGTATCCTTAATTGTTGCAGTGTTTGAATAACTGCCAAATTATGTGAAGCTTGAAACAAATAGTGAATGATCTATACCTGTATTTGCACTTTATATCTTTCTTGTTTGAGTTTCTAGCAATAAACAAAGGAGGCTTTTCTGTCTTAGCGTGACTGTAACAGATAATTCCACATATAAAGAAGTTGGTGGTGATAACATTTAGCCTTATTACACTGAGAGTGGGGAATTTCTGGTTATGCAAGCAAGAATTATTCACTTTTAATTCCTCTTTTTGGGTACAGCGTGCTGTATGGGAAGTTCAAAAATCTATGTGACCTCTTTGCTTTTCTCCAAGCATTACATTATGTGCATGGTCACAGGATGGCTTCTCGTTGTTTTGGAGGATTTTGTTTGGTTTGTTTGCGTTTTTGGGTTTTTTGTTCATTTGTTTGTTTTAAAGCTGCAAATCTGTTTTAGATACCTACTTGTAGTGCTGATATTAGTGGCAGTTTCATCTTGCTCTAAAGTTGAAGCAAAAGTAAAATAAGACAGGGGGGTGTCTGTTGCAAAAAATTGATTATTTGTCTTTTATGCTTATTGTATGGAAATGAGTGTTTTATAGGCAGTTGAATTATTATACAATAGGTGCTTTGAAGAAAAAAGCAGGCACCTAACTAGTGAAGGGAGTTTCAAATCAGCCTGAGTAACCACTTGCTTTAAAAACAAAATCTGGAATACTTTTGAATCCTAGTAAAAACTTTCTTTTATGCATGAGCAGCAATTTGAGACTGAAAATTATCTAATTTTCTCTTAGTTCAGGGTGGCAAGAAAATAATTGGGACAAATGCTAAAGCAGCAATAAGATGATAATGTTCCAGTTTCTTAAGGTACCTTTTGCTGTGTAATTGAGCAAAAGTTCAGATCTTAAAAAAATCATCTTTTTTCATTTTCAGTGGGAGTTGCTAGATATTGAGCACTCTTTTTGAGTTGCTGAAATAAATGTAAAAATATCTGAAGCTAAAATCATTTCAAGGTTATTCTGTGCAACTTAGGATAATATATAATGATTTTTCCTTGGTTTTTGGTTTTGTTTTTTTTTTTTTAATCTTGTTATTTCTGGCTTTCTTAAAGATGCCAGATTGACCTTTTTGTGTATGCTGTGGATCTCAGCTTTCCTTACATTATCGTGTGCTACAAGACTCTTTCTGCGTTCTCCACTGAGACACCTGCAGCTCAGATTAATTATGTATGCTTGATATCCATTACCTTCACCTTCTACCCATCTTCCTACACTTCCCTTATGCTTGGAACTTCACTGCCAACTGTGTCTTCTGAGAGTAGGGGAAAGGAGAACACCTGAAAGGTTTACTATGTGCCAGTTTGGTAAACCAAAGGGAAAAGTACCTGAAAGAATAGAGAAAAGAATACAGGAGAGATGGGAACAGAGAAATGGATGGGCTCAGAAGCCAGCACAAAGCACGGGAATACAAAAGGTGCTACTAAAATCCTTTCCAGTAAGGGTCTCAGTTTGAGTAACATTATAAAGTCATAGCACCAGTAGTTGCTGTGCATAGCAGATTTTAGCTACCAGAATTCTTTTATGACTTGTGGGTTTTTGTGTGCTTGTGCTTTGGTTGTTTCTTGAGCTTTCCTTTTGGCTTATCCTGACCACTGAAAAATCTGCTTTATAGGAGGGAAGGATATTTATAAACGCTAACCTTAGTTCAGGATATTCATTCTGCTGTTTCTGTGATTAGTGGAGAAAAGGCAGTGACCCTGGGTGCTATCCTCTAGACATCTAACCTTGTGTATGCTAACGTGAACTTTAGAAACACCACTTGACAGCCAGTATGTGAATTATTTTTACTAAGCTTGTAAGTAGACCATTTTTAACCATGCACTTACCTTGCAGGGTGCCTTTGAGTGGATCACACACAGTCACGTATGACAAATCCATGACTCTAATAATACTTTTGAATAAAATAATTGGGTAATGTTATATCTGTGTCAATACCTCTTTTTCTAGGCACAGGTGATTCAGTCACTTCTTGAGTGACCCTGAAGTAACAGGTTTAATGTTAATTTTACTTGCTGTTGTGTGTCTCTTAATATGATAACTTGAATTATAATTAAGATTTGTTTTTTCTCTTTTCTGCTGTCATTTCTGCCTGCCTGCTTATCTTTTTTGACATGTGGTTCTTCAACTGTTCTGATAAACTTCTGACACAGGTAAATACCAGTCTCTTTGTATCTGTATTTACTGAGCATGCCCTTTTCTTGGCAGCATGCAATGAATCTTGAATCAGATATGCCACACTGCTGTAGACTGGGAAAGGGAAATGCTACTGCTATGATGTGCATCATTAGAAAAGATAGTTAGCCAGGAATATTTATTTCCTTATCTGCTCTTTGTTATTCATCCCCCACCTTTAACAACAATAAAATATCCAGACAGAAAACAGCAAAATTTTATATTTGCTTTTTGGTGGTGGCATATCCTGCCTGGTGTTTCCGGGAAGACCTTATGCTCATAATGGAGTTGGTGTGTATGTAAGGAGGGGGAAAGCAGCCAAGAAAGAAAAACGTTTATACGGTCTCACTCTACCCACTCTGCCAGTCACTCACTTCTGCCTTCACTTTTATATTGTTCACATGGAGGAATTTTTGGTTTTCCTTTGGATCCAATGAAAAGGAGAAAGTGAAAACATGTGGACAGGATGAAGTAGGCAAACCTTTCATGGCAGTTAGTTGGAACCCATTGTGAAGTACGATAGTGGAATATGTGTAATGGAGTGAGAGTAAAGGAATGTTATTCAACTTGTCTTGTTAGCTCTATTAATGCCTTTTATTAAAAAACATAAAGTTCAGCTTCTGTCAGTGGAAGGCCTGTTGCCATGAATGCTGAGCAGGTTACTTACATCTTCGGACTTAGATCAGTGTGTATGCACTGATAGGGATCACTGCAAATGTTTAATGGGATGTTGAACTGTTCACCAAAGGGGAAAGTAATCAACTTTGATTGGTTTGGTTTCTTTTTTCCCCTCCCCCCAAGTACCTTGGAAACAAGAACTCTTGATTCTTTTAACTTGATAAATTGATATTCACAAGCCAGAAGTACTGAGAGTTTTTGGAATACATTTAGAACCCATCATCCTTGCCACTTCTGGTGCATTTTTCAGTGAACAATATGAAGTGTTAGCCAATATTAAGTACAGCTGAAATACACACAGGTCAATAAACTGGTGTTGCATCTATCCATCCATCTGTCCTTCGCACTCAAAATGTCTGTGCTCCAAAGAGGAGCATATTGTTCAGAGCTCATACAGGAAGGCTTCTCTCCTAAAAAATTCTCACACGTGCAGTGACAGAATCAGTTGTGATTGTGGAAAGATGGATGTAGGCTGGTTTTCTGCTCTTGAGTGGTTTAACTAACCTGCACTGAAGGGCAGCTGCTGGGCTGGCTACACCAGGGTCTGCTGGTGCATGGCTGAGCTGCCCCTGGCAGGACATCCTGCATGGTGGAAGCACTTTGGTGCATGGTTGCAAAAGGCAGGACAGCACAGTTCAGGGCTGGATGCGTCAGTTTGGAAGGAGCTACCCTAGCATTGTCATCTTAGCCCTTCCCAGAGGGGTAAGATGAGCCATGTAAAGGTCTTGGCTAATGTAACTGGTTTACTTCTGGTATTTTAGGTTAAAGCATTTCTGTAGTACGCTGTATTTGGAGCATGAACTAAGGAGAGAGTCGTCACAGGCTGGATGTTTTTGCTCATGTATGTGCAAAAGGGAGATTGAGAGTCTGAAACATCTAAATTTTCCCTTTTTCTTCCTCTATTCTAAAAGTTGTCATCATAAGACAGTGGTCCCATGGCATTGGGTTATAAGTGGAAGTGCTGGTCTGCCAAAAGAGACTGCAGTGCTTTGACAGCTGCTTGCTGTAGATTGTTTCTTAATTCTTCCCTTCCTATATTTATTTTCTTTTGCTTGAAAATTATGGCATTTCCAGAAATACTTTTTCGGTTTTTCAAATGTTGTATTAAATGTACCAAAAAAATAACATCTGCTGTTACCTTTCTCTTGGGTATTTTTAGTCAATAATTCCTTTATCCTCTTCGCTCCCCCATGCAGTTCCTGACCCTTCTCTCTTCAATGCTTTGCCCTCCTAACTGTTTGGCTTGCCATGACTACTTTTTCTCCTTCTTTCTTCCCTGCTTCTACCTGCCTTTTTGTTTCTATTCTTTGCTTCTTACTGTTACATCTTTCTTTAGTTCACTGACATGCTTCTCTAGTTTCCAGATCTGTAGTTTGATGGTTTTCCTATGGTTCTGTTATTTAATATTTCATTTCATTATAAATACATTTCTCAGGTCTCAATTATGGTGTATATAAAAATAATCTATCTTCCTCTGAGATGCAGTGATACTTTTCCAAATGCTTATTTTGGTCTCCCACATAACCTTCATAGCCTTTGGCTCACCTGATTATAGCAATTAAATTCAAGAAAATCACTGATAATTAATGGCTATGGAACTGAAGTCTCAGTTTCTGGCTTGAGGAGCATTTCAGCACATCTGCAATGTTGTCACATTCTGTGCTTCTGACTGATAAGGGAAGAAATGAAAATACAGTCAGAAGGTCTCTGAAGAAAATGCTTTGTCAGAAGCAGCTAATTTCAGAATTGCTGGCTGTTGTTACATAGCCAGATAAGAAAATTGAAGGCGGTGGCTTTCAGTCTTTTCTGAAATAAACATTGGCAAAGGCAATCGCTTTAGAAGTATACCAAAATAGATACACGGTAAGGGTTAAATTCACAGTAAAAATAATGAGGTATAGGACTAGTGCTGTCTTCCAGTGCCTGCTAAAGACATTAATGCTTTATGTTAGGGTGTTGTTGACCTTGAACTAATGTAGCTTAATCATTCCTGATGGGCCACTGATGGGATGCAGGCCACTGATGATGATACAGGAAAAGACCTAAGTGCTATCAGTGTCTCAAAATGGCAAGGTATTTAGCTTGCCACCTGTGGTGTTACTTCGTTTATGCTGTTTCCTGTCAAACCTCTTTAAGCATTTCAGTAGATTTCACAGCATGCTGGAAGTCATTTGTACAAGAACAGGTAACATAGAACACTTGTCAGACCCTAAAGTTTCAGTTTCAACAGTGAGTTACACCCTTCTTTTTTCTGTATGCACAACACTTGCCTTGTGCTGCTCATGAGAGGTCCTGGGGTGGTCCCGGAGCCAAATACTTAGGCCTGGTGGAGTGGCCTTCTCTTGAAGTGATGTGTTAATGGAGGGCTTTATTCTGGTTTAAACATCAGAGAATCACTTTTTCGATAGATCTTGCCTTGCAGAATCTCTGGCCTAATTGAAGAAGAGAGGCAGGATAACAAAAGCGTTGTTCCTTTTGTGGGAAAATACTTGGCATGGCATGGAGAAACCCAGCCCGTCTGGTCTCTGCAGCTTGCTTAGGGCAGTGAGGGTCATGTTATAACTGCTGTGCTCAGGATACCAAAAGGGGCTGGTTACTCCTGTATGAATTGGTGCTGTTGTAGTGTCTCAGAGGTGATGTTCTACTTGCCTCCTTTTTTAAACAGGCTGACTTGTTAAAAATAAGACAGTAGCCTTATGGCTCCCCAAGTTTAGTGAGCCTGAGCTGCTGCCTGAGTACAGGCTGCTCTCTGGAATCTGAAAGGAAGGAAGAATTCTTAACTCTACAGCTGTTTCCCCCCAGATTTTCCTATCTTGATAATAATTAGAACTACAGAACTCTTGTTCTAAGTCTTTAATTTACTTCTTTAATATAGGTGTCAACAAATGCACAAGGAATGTCTGCTGTAATTTAGTTTCATAAAGCTCTAGTATTATTGAGGGAGAATATCATAAGCATAGCTGGTTCCTGGTAGCTCACATCTGGTAATGAATATCAGTTTGGAGGTTTGGGCAGGACAGAGATTTACTCTGCAATTTTCCTGTGAAGATTTTGGATGGCCCTTTTCAATAGGAACCTCTGAGTCTTTCTTCATGGTGCATTTGTCTGTTGAAATTGTGAGGCTTCATTTCATGGATTGTATGACTGGCAGCTACAACTTCATAGTAATCTCAAGTTCTCTCTTGTATGCTTAAGTTAAATGCCAACACCACCAAACATGTTTCGGGCGGCAGCGTTCCTTCCCCTCCAGTCTGGCTGAATGTCTGCAAATCCTTCATTTTTAATTTTGTATTCAGCTGATGTAACATACAAAATAAATTGACAATTCCGTGCAGCAAAAAATGCTGAGCTGCTGTTACTGTGCTGTGCCAGTTGATGTTCGTCAGGCTTCTTGCTAATCAGAGATTCTGCTGGTTTGTTTCACAGGTGCTATAGCAAAGGAAAGGAGCGCTCACTTTAGACTAAGATGATAAAGCATAGCCAGGGTAGAGAGATGCCTTACTTACAGAAGTGGAAGAGGTACTGGGCTTGTCCCCTGTAGGTTTAATCTAATTTTACTCATCTCCACAGTACAGAAAGCAGTAACCAGTAACTATTCTAATTGGCAATATGTGTTCAGTATCAATGCTAACAGAGTTGCACAGTTTGAATATGCTTTGATGACATTTACCCTTCTGTATGATTAAATGACAAAAGTTCAGTGACTTTGTTAGTGGAATGTAAAGCCCTCACTGGCAGATAGGGCTCACTGTGGTTCTTGCAGAAGACTGACTGCTATAGCTGCTCCTTCCTGCTTGTTCTGGCTTCCAGGTGTTTCTAATGTGTGTTCTTAAATCAGGACTGCTCTTGAGATTCAAAACCATATCTCTTTAGAAGCCAGGGTGATTGATATTTCATATTTGATAGTTTAAAAAAATGTATCTTCCCTGGGTAATTAACTCAGATTTAACCAACCAGAATTTTACAAAAATTTCAGAACTATGTGATGTAAGTAATTTCCTGAAAGGAAAACAAATGGACCGGTTCTTGGAAGAAAATTCTCTTGCGTCATTAATCACTAAGTTATTTCTTCTTGTGCAAGAACTCCTCAACCTGCTGGTTGCTGACAGGTTGAAGGATACTGTAGGAAAGTTGCATTTATCTACCTGCCTTTTTGGGTTCTCGCATAAACATCTGCCTTTGGCCACGCCTAGAGGTAGCTGCCAGGCTAAACGGATGTTTCAGATCCAGTGAGATCTTCCCTGCATGTGTTTCTTTATCTTTCACACAGGGAGGATTTGCTTTTCAGCAGTATATGTAGGGGTACCAAGATGAAAATAAAAATGGAGTGTAAACTAACAGGCTAAACATGTGCAATTGTAGTGCTCATCTCTGTGTAACTGAAAGCCATACCTATGGCATCACTTGGTGATGACTGTGAGGGATGTATAAGAAAATTGCTCAGATGTTCAATTAGGATGTTAATAGCGAAAGACTATTTAAAAATTGCTTAATGATGGACTGAAAGCTATCTTCTCTAACAGCACTTCATTATAGCCATTTCAAAATATGAAGATAGCAGAAGTACAGCAATGAGTTTTGCTGCTAGCATTTGGGAATGAGATACTTCCCAATTTGTTGTCCATGTTCTTGTCTTTCACTTCAGTGCTTTAGTTTTCACTACAATCCAGATGTCTTTCTACAGGGTTTTTTGTGAGTTTTACCTTTTCTTGTCATCAAAACTATTTCGTTTGATAATCTGGCATGCATTGCTTTACCAATGGGTTCTAATATTTTCTGAAGTCAGTTTTAGTTTTTGTATGCTGCTGTTGCTGACTAGCAGCCTTGCAAAACCCTGTGCCAAAGCACTCCATAAAGATTCATTTAAAATAGCAGCATGCAAGGTTACAGGACATTAAAATCCTGTAGGTTAGGATGCAAATGGTGTATGGGACATCTCCCATAACAGTAAGCACTGTAACTTCATATAAAGGTTTCTTTGCTGTGTTTGTAAAGTAGTAGTCTTGGAGACTGTGCTGTAAGCATAAAACAAACTTTGGAAATCCTGAGTCCTGGTGACTTCTGTGAATTTTGGGTAACTATTTTATTAGTAATTTTTAAACCCTTAAATATCTTAAGGATTGCATATTTGTAACTTTAAAGTTTCCAGAAGAGCTTGAATGTCTGGTATATTTTCTGCTTTATCAGGCACTCATAGGCACATCTGAATTTTAAATTTATTCTTAGTTTGTTGCATCATGTCAAAATTGATGGTTATTACCGTAGGGCGCTTATGTCTGTAGTCTAAAGGTTGGTTTTATTTTCTGCTTTGTCTTATGGTGAAGTCTGCATTATTCAAACTGTGTCTGAAGTCCTCTACAGAGTGTGGAAAGTGAACCCACTAAACGTTTACCCTGTGAAGGTATGGCAGCTCAATCAGTGATGTGTGACGTGCTGAGGAATTTGGGCTGAAGTGCTACACTTCATTCAGACTGACATTAACAGTAAATTCTGTTGGATGAATGCCAGATTCATTCACTTACAGGTTAGATTTAAACTTGGACTGATGTATTTTTTAATTATTTTTTTTTTAAAGCAAAACTGCCAAGGAGTACCACAAATTCAGGATCTTGAAATAGGCTACCTCCTCCCCTTTGGACATAAGAACTATGGGTAGGGGAGAACCTAGTTATCCTGATGCTGTCATGTGTGAAATGTGGTTTTTTGTTTCATTAAATGTTAAAATTTGCCTGTATCTGACATTCTAGTGTACCCAGAGTGATAATTCATCTGTGCACGATCTGTCACTTTATGTAAGAGCCAGGATAGTTCAGGACAAAGTAAGGAAAGCATAGCTTGATGCTGAATTCTTGAATGTGACAGGAGAAGAACAAAGATCCTTGTACTTCTGGTATTTTTCAGTTGCAGCCAGAGGCTATTTTTCAAAACAGTAAAAATATTCAGTCTCTTAGTTAATCTAGTTAGTTTACAATTTCTTTGTGGTTCCTATTACCTGTAAGTTGTTGACTTACATATAACTGAGTAATGCTTTTAATTACTTGAATGCACTGGAACCAACTTTGTCAAATTTATGGGAAATGCTTATGAGAAAAATCATGTAGTTGTCAGAATACCTGCCTCTGAAGCAGTTGTGTTTTCACTTTAATTTGTTTTCATTCTGGTAACTGACAAAGCATATCCTTTGCTGTCTTTTGTGAAGGTGACAAGTGGAATTGATTCTTCTGGGGCACAACCTCCCCCCGAATTAAAAGTTGACTAATTTAAATCAGGTGCTTTTAGGTCAGTGAAACCATTTTCTTTGACATAGCTAAAGAAGTAGCATCAAATGAAGCCTGTGAGTGTTGTCTTACTGTAAAATTATCACCAGAATTGGGGCTGAAGCATGAGGAAACGTGATTGGTGTTATCAGAGATGGAGCTACCTGTGGCTTTTCTTTGTGGGCCCAGCAGTGAAGTTGCTGCTTTGCAGAGTGAAGCAGCTGAATCTATGCTGTAGTCCTGCATCATACATGCATGGGTGTATATATATTTGCTTTTCACTTTCAAACTGACTCTAATGTGGCTTCTTCTAGTAAGCAGAGCAAATTACAAGGATTGTAGAAGAAATTCATGAGAAGGATGCTGCAAAGATAACTCTTTGCAGTATCTTTTTATTTCTGTAAGGATGTGAGTTGATAGTACAGTTATTAATCTTTCATAAATTTTATTCAGTGCTTAGATTTGCGTCTCTTAAATTGCTTTTCTCCCCATGTAATCTAATATTTAGTGATCTTTCTGGCTATACGGGAAACCCAGATTTGAGTCAGAACAGCATTGGAGCTGAGCAGTGTATTAGTCAGATGTGTATAACTTACTGGACCCTGTTTTTAACTCTCGTGACACAGCTGCTAGGGTGATGGAGCTTCTGTTCAGAGGACATCTTGGAACAGCAAAGGAGAAAGTAAAGACTGTCCGCAGGAAAGGTTAATGTGGCTGCTTTCGTCCCTTTCCCACTCCAACATATGTCAGTGTGTATTCTGGCATCCTGGAAAACACCAGTTCATGTACTGTATGCACAGTAGGTGTGGAGATAGATTGTTCTCCTGCCTGGTGTCAAACGTTGCTACTTTACAGGCAACAGAGATGGTGAGAAGGTTGTTAAAAAGTTAGGGGAATAAGAGCCTAAAATCTGTCAGCTCTGTTGGTGCAGTTCTGCAGGATACACACTTGGCTGAGCCTGGCTGCCACGGCTCAGGTGTGTAGAATGTCTGAAGGAGGTTGTAGCATATTGGATACATGAGATAGTGTAACTAGTAGGATTCATTAGGAGTTATTACTGTACCGAGTCTCCAACTCTGGAATGATATATAAGGATGCCACTCAAAGTAAAATTTCTGTCTTGATTCAGCTTTCTGGAATTGGTTTTGAGCATTCTTCTAGTCAGCTTGATGCTTCAGCTCTTCAAAATAAGCAAGACTCCATGCTATAAGTAATATTTCATCTTGACTACTGAAGTTATTCAATAATACTGGGTCAAACTTTCTCAGTAGTTGTTTATTGGTGGTTGTTGATTCCTTCATTCCTTGTTTATTTTTCATTGAAGCCTGTTGACTTTGATTCACCTCCCTCTTATATGTGGTTGTACCATGTGAGTATCCACTTGAAGCTTTCAAGAATAGCTCTGCTTTCAGAATAAACATCCCTCTTTTAGGGCTGTTCTGTCAGTCTGCCTCTTCTCCAAGGACCAAGATCTAGAAATACAACTGCTCCACCATCTGAGTGGTCCCACCTCTGTGCCTTTTCAGTGGGAGTGAGAGGAGAATGCTAAAATCAGCCTTGACTGTTACCCATTCCCATGCTGTGCTGAGAGAGATGGACTTGGTGTAATGGGAGAACATTACATTTATTGTAAAGTGTAACTTGTCAGCTTCCACTCCCTGGTGTGCCTTAAAAGGAACGTTGTGCTCTCTCCTTGAAAGACAGGAGTGCAAGGCTTTGGGAAGACCATTTAAAAGTATTCTGCCTTTCTTCATTTTCTTAGTACGTCTGAAACCTCGTTTAAATTACCTGAATTCCCTTTAGCTTTTGGGAATGGGGAACTAATCGCACTGCATCCCTCATTTCCAGGGTAAAAAAATTTGCATTTTTTCTTTTGTTTTCTTCCTCACTACTTCCTAAAGAAAATATTCTCTGTGTGTGTGATGGTAGATTTCTTGGTTCTAAGAAGAGTTGGTTTTAACTCTCCCTTCCTCACCCAAGCCAGACTCCATTCTTTTTTATTGTGTAATACCTACTTCTCTTGCCATCAATCACCTCTTCACTGTCTTGACAAGGTACAGCAGAAGTGCAGGTAAATAATATATGGCCATGCTTTGAGCCAGCTGGCAGAGGGCAGGTTTAGATTAGATGTCAGGAGAAGTTCTTTACTGTGAGGATGGTGAGAGACTGTCACAGGTTGCCCAGGGAAGCTGTGGATATCCCATCCCTGGCAGTGTTCAAGGTCAGGTTGGAACTAGACCTGAGCAACCTGGTCTAGTGGAAGGTGTCCCTGCCCCTGGCAGAGTGGTTGGAATGAACTGATCTTTAAGATCGTTTCCAACGCAAATTATTCTATGATTCGAAGAACTTGTTCAACCCTTCCATTTGTTTTCTTTTCAATATATTCTTTGAAGGCAAATCTAATTGAGGAGATACATCTGACATCACTTTGGTAGTCAGCAGTAAGCCCAAGTAACATTTGCTAGGTTGGATTTCTGGTTTTGTCTCTGCATTTGCGTGGTCTTGGTCTGCTGGAAGGGTGTAACCATTGTAATCAATGCCCAGGCTCTCTGGTGTGAGAGTTCCTGCACACATACTGCAAGTGGCTGGCTAGTTTTGTGGTGAGGGGTTATCTCTCACTCTGTAGCTTGCCTGTGGAGTAAGGAAATGAATCTTCTTTGCTTCTCTACAATATACTGTGGGCAGTCAACTTTTCTTCCCACTGAAAAGCATTCAACAGGGTCGATGAAGGAAAATGCTTACGTTGAAGCAATGTTGGATAATGGTAGCTATGGATATAGGCTTGTAGTTACATGGCAGAGAGTTACTACAATGCACCAGAACCTCCTTATGGCAATCTGTGTTTCTGTGAGAAAGAATATGCAATATTTGATTGAATTTTGGCTTGATACATGATGAGTTGCTATCTTTATCTGACTAACTAGATACATGTCTCCAACTCTCATCACTGGTTCTTTTTAAAAAAGCTGTGAGGGACAGGATTTGTCTGTGTAAAATATTTTCTGGCAAACAGGCTACTGTCACTTCTGTGTCTAATTAGAATTGCCATTTAAGCTTTAGAACTTTGATTTGAGAAACAGTGCAACTTGAGCTGCCTTTCTCTAAGCAGAATTAGCTACCTGTAGTGATTAACATATGCTTCACAAAAAGTGGGAGCAGGTTGAATCAGCTTCAGAGTTGGCGAATTTGGCACTGCTGAGGGAAGATGCATTTGTTTGAGATTTGAAAACGTAATCATGAAGATTTTAATCTCTTTTGATGCTTTATGTAACAGAACACCACGTGACCTTAGGATATATGGTGTCACTGTTCACCCTTCTTGTTTTTCTTGATCATGACCAACCAGTATTAAACTCAGCAAACTTTGAATTGAAGCAAGTAGGTAATCTTTAACGGGCAAGGCTTTGCGATTCTCTAAAGTGCTGCAGAATCCAGGACCCGTGGTTAATAGTGGAATGCTAATGCTAATCTTACAGCCACCAAGGACCGAGAGGTATTTCTTCTGACCCTCCGTCTGGGGGAAACTAATCAGCAGGTACTAAATATTAGATACATCAATGAAAGTGACACTTCTCCAGAAACGAGGTCCTGGCCAAATAATCATGAAAGTGTTATTCTTGGAACTGGAACAGCATCTGAAGAGGTATTTATAAAGTTTTTAAGACGTAGATGCTTGATTTATTTGCTTTACTTTTTGGGGGGCAGTTCCTTTATTTTGTTTGCACAAGTATTGAATACTTCTAAATCAACATGCTTGGCACTTGTGAAAAGTATTTCAAACTAGGAATATTGAGCTAGTGTGAGAGTACTGGCATGCAGAATTGATTACTTATTCAGTGAAAATCTACATGCCTTGAAATATCTTTACTACAGTTTTTAAAATAATCCGTATTATAAAACATTTGCTCTTACAGTACTTTTATTTCTTCTTTTCAAAAAATGTTATTCCAGTTATTACAAGTCTTAAGTAATGTAATACTAAACCAAAAATGACAATTTGAAAAAACAGGATTTATAACTCATTAGCAATTAAGTTTGTATTCATTCAAATACTTTTCATATATAATATGCACTATCTTCTGTCCTGTCACATGATTAAAGAAAAGTTTAGTTAACCAGTCTTGTTAAATGTTTGGAGAGCATTGCAATACAGCTTAGTCTTCTGCAACCTCCTTTTCCATATAAACAGTGAAATATGAACTGCATGTTTTTGATGTGGTTCTTTCTAGTGTTTAAAGTTCATACCAAGTAACTTGGTGAATAGGAAGAATTATTTTACTGAGTTGAAAAGACGTGACAGTGGGGGGAAAAAATGCCCTGACTCTTCATGTTGCAGAGTTGTTTTTCTCTATACAGAAGGAAAATACCCATCTGTGGGAGGGAGCATGGAATTTGTTCCTAACCTCTGATCTCTGAACTAATGCTTTTGTTATGCCACACCCTTAAAATCTAAACCCCTTGATCTTATATAAATGTTTACATATATCTACTTCATATTTTTGTCACGTTATGTTTGTGGTATTGCCTGTGGAGAACAGCTTTCCTCTGTGAATGGTGCCTCTTTAAAGAATATAAAATTATACATTGAAAGACCTTTTCTTAAAAGCTCAATTTTAATTTTTTCAGTAATTGACAGTCTCTGAAAACATGCTTGAACTTTCAAATGAACAGTAAAATTGTACTAAATTAATCTGAATGCCTAAGGATAGATGTAATGGAAATCTTCTATACTAGCAATTGATATATAATGGTATGTTATGTGTATACAGCTGTGACTGGTGTCATTCTATATGACTGAACAAGGGAGGTAGTATTGAGGAGATTGTTTCCTACCATCAACCAAGCTATTCCACAAAATGTGTAATGAAAAATGTGTGGTGAAGTAGACATGTGATTTTCTTTAACCTTTCTGCATTATTAAAAGATTTTGCTGTGACTGACTTACTGATACACACAGGAGCATGATGTAGCACCTCTAGTCGTAAACCAAAGGCTGCATATGTTAGCATTATACAGAAAACATGGACAGTTTGTCCTGTAGTCTTACTCTTCAAGCTACTTTCTATTTAATTTTCATTTGCCTTTGTTTCATCTAGTTTCTCTTGCAGAGATGCTGGTTTTCTGCTGTTTGTTTTTCTGTGAATTCAGGTTGGCTGGTTGTCATGTCACCATAAATTGCAAATGATAAATGGCAATTGCAAATGGCAGCCTTTCTTGGCTGTGACATATGGCATGTGACTATATGTTTTTTCCCAGAACTGACCCTGTTGAGTGCATGGGTCAAATACAAAGAAGCATTTCGCTTTTGCTATCGTAGATGCAGAATTTGAGAGTGAGTACAGTTGTGCATGACTTTTTGGAGGAAAGAAAAGCAATTCTGGGGTCAGGCATCTCATTTAAAACTTAGAGGATATGGACTCAGTGAATCTTTTTCTACTTGAAGTCCTTGTTCAAGGGCAGTTTACAGCATATTGAGAAGGACTTGTACTCTTAATAAAATTAAATACTTTATCCATATTTTTCATTTTAAGTTTGGCTGCCAGAATGAAGTCAAAGATTCAGAGTTTAGGCTCTGGAGCTCTACCAAGTCGATTTGGAAAAGCAGTCCCTAATGTCTGTGTGCTACTGGGGAGCTGTCTAGCGCGAGAGAGGTGGAAATGGTGATGATACGGGAGTGCAGGAGCTCCAGCCTCTTGTGTAGTGCAGACTGCAGACAGGTGGCTGTGTCCACTTCGGAGGTACACCAGCATCTTTTCATATTTGTACTGAATGAATGGTGGTGTGGCATCTTCCATATTTCTTTTTGAAACTTAGTTGGAAGTGCAGAAGATGTGAGTGGGGAGGGTGGGGGGAAATAAACATGGGTCAGAAGATACTTCAGCCTCTGGTTATGGTATAAACTGGAAGGAGGGAGCACTGGGTATACCTGCTCACTCTTAGAATGGGTAAAGTGGGTTGTAGTTGGTTAAAATACATGAATATTGAAAGCAGGCATGAAAACATCTGTCTTGCTATTATATTTAGTTCATCCCTATCAGAACATCAGTAATTTAAGTTTGTTTAAAGCATACCTGAGTGATGGGCATCCAGTCTCTCTCTGACAGGTGGACTTAGCAATGTTAGGTTTTACGGTCGGACTCAATGATCTTAAAGGTCTTTTCTGACCTAAATGATCATTCCAACCTAAATGATAAAATATTCTATGATATCAAGGGATAGAGAACCCACTGTATTTATGAGCTAATGTTCTTAGTCTTGGTAAAAGAGAGGCTTTAATTCATCATTAGGCAAATATTAAGTAGTTGCACTCTAATATGAAGAAATAAAAAGTCTGATAGCCACTTAAACCTAGTATTTTCTCTATTTAAAGGTAATTTTTCAGTCAAGTCACATCTCAGTCCTCCCAAGGATTTAAAGGATCCTTTCAAGTACCTTGACATCTTTCAGTCTATCAGTATAAGTAAATTCCTCCAACCTTGGAATCAGTTTAATGTGTCTTTTCTACCTGTTTCAGTTCATTGACAGCTCGTTTTAAAATGCTGAGTTCTTCAGAAATAGGGCTGAAAAACAGGTTTGGGCAAACTAATTCAAGTCAGGAGCCCATCTGAATGTCAGCAGTACTACCCTGTGATTCAAACATTCACTTACAAGTATTTTTGTTTATAGTTGTCATGATTGCTCGTACCTGAGCTGCTGATAGATGTTACTGTCCACCTGGTGAGGGCCTCCAGCAATGACTAGTAGCTGGGAAGAGTCAGAGAGAAATTCCCCTGTTCTGTACAGGGGGGGAGGCATGCCTCCCTGGATGGGAGGTTGCCTAGCGTGGGTTTTAGAAGAGATGACTCTTGTCCTCTGTGCTTGGTGGGACACTGCAGCAGCGGTTCTTTGGCTCTGTTGGTGGAGCTGGAAGCGGAGCTTCAAATTCTGTCTTGCAGTAGGGATGTTCTCTCTTTCCCATATATTGAGAGCAGCATTGATGCTGTGGAAGAGTGGCTACTGGGCTAACACCCTGTGTAAGAATGAGGAAACATACCTGGGAGCTGTTTTGGACTCCCATGCATTACTAACCGGGTTACTCAGACTTCTGATACTGCAGTTGCTTCGGTTTTGGTTTTGTGGGGATTGGGTTTTGTTTTGAATTGTTTTAAGCCACAGAGGTTCAGGGTGTCGTTATAATGATAGTGGTTTCTGGAGGATGAAGTAATTGTTTTTCAGAAGTGTTAGGTGCCTGACATAGTATATATGTGAGCCTTGGACCTTGTATATACAAAAGACTCTTGGATATCTAATTAAATGTTTTAGGTGGATATCCACCAAAAAACATGCATCGGCAGTTTTAGGGAGAGGCCAGGAATACTTCATAAACAGGGTGCTACTCATAAATTTAGCTGTCACTGCATAAAGATGATTACCCAGATACTGATTAGGTGTGAAATGATATGCTGTAATCTTTCCTTCGCAAGTTGTGTATTAAAAGATAAAGAAAACATCTTCTGCCCTTTGCAGAATGTCTGGCTCAGGGGTGGCTAAATGTCAGTGGTGTGTGCCCCACATGGCCACCATGGATCCAACAGTCTCAAGGTACTTACTGCTTTTAAGATAGACAATGCTGTCCTGTGGAAGATTAGAGCTTCTTACTGCCTGAGGTTCCTTTACAGTAGGGTGCTGAGGAATGCTGGCTCCCATTTGAAGGAGAACCAGGACTTCAGGATATACAGCCTTTTGTAGATAACCTGGACCCATGCCAGCTGTTTGCAGTCTCTGGCCTAGAAGGTGCTCCAGGGACGTGATCAAAATATGCTGAGCCAGCACATCTGTGTTCTGTTCTCTTTGGTTTGCAGTGTGGCAGGGTTTCAAGAACAAAGTGTTGTGCTAAAGTAGGTAATACATCCCTAAAGCCACAGGCACAGTCAGGTCAAATTAAAGTTTTGATCAATCTGCTCTTTAGGTAATTGTTAAGTTTTGAAGCACACCTCATTTCATAGTCTTACATACTTTCCCAGGTGTCTTGTATTCTATTTCAAATCAGTATTGCTTTACAATTTATCCTTTCAGCAAGGAGAGTGTAAATGGAGATACTCTGTTGGGATTTCTGCAATTGTGAGTCAGCAGGATTTGTCTCTTAAATCACTGAAGCTATGCCTGGATTAAGAAGCCTAGGAGTGCTTTCCCACTTCAGAGTTGAGCTGTACCTGTTTCTCAGTTCTGTACCAAGTTGAAGCATGGGCATTCACCAAATTCCTCTCATATGCTTGTTTTCACAGATGGGGGGAAGGTACAGGTTAGGCAGGAAATTATCCCACAAATGCTCAACTTATAAAGGCTGATAAAGGAAAGTAAGATTTTGTGGTACACTGCACTGTGCAATAAATCAATTCTTATTTGTTTGTGGAAATTCTCCCCATGTTTCCTGAGTGGTTGGAGGTACATGGGGTTCGATTTCTGTAAATCAGGTATAAAAATACTTTTAAATAGGCTACAATAAATTCGGCCTGTTAAAGTACAGTTTTTCTTGGATGGTACAGAAGGTCTTGAATTTTCCCTATGTTTTCTTAGGAGGTTACCAAATTATGATAAATTGTGGGTTGTGGCATTACTGGAGTAGAATATTTTGACCACTCAGAGATTAGCAAATACGGCATTTCAGATTTGTGTAATATGTATGCATTGGAGCGAGGGGAGTTAATCTGAAAGTCCTTTACCTACTTGTTCATTGATACTACTGATGCATGTGAAGCCATTTGCCAGTGATTGCATAGCGAGTGAAACTGTGGGAGTGTAAATGGGCAACTGGATAGAGGTCTGTTGTCTTCATACACTTGCTGAGGAAGAAAAGTGGCATTGAATTCTGAACTTATTGTCTTTATTTTTCTATACGTGTAAACGAGTTGCAGTGTTGGGAATTTATTATTATTTAACGCAATGACCTTAAAATAGTTCAGCACAGCAGGGTGGTAACGAGGGATCTGCCACCGCAAAAGCTGAGACGTGGCCGATTTTCATCCTCGTTCACAGCAGATCGGATTCTGCATCCCACATTCTGCATCGGATGTTCCTTTCCCACACTGAGGACTTAGGTTTTGTTTCTGCACTTTTCATCAGCTGTTCTTAATAATTTCTGTAAAAGCTGGGGTAGGGAACTTAATTCCCAGCTTCCCGAAGATCACAGGACAACGCTGGTTAATTGCAGAGGATTTGGCTTTGTTCCTAGCAACCCTGGGTTGGCTTCTAGTGTGGTAGGCTTCTGTGGGAAATACCGGCTTACTTTTCAAGGGTTGCACCAAAAAATGGCCATCAAAGGGCAAATAATATTCAGTGAGAAGTGTAGACCAGCTGTTAATGCTATGTAAATACCTTTTTAATAAGCATGACTAAATTATTAGCTGATTCAAGATTTTCAATATAGTTTCAAGGGTAACAGTTAGAAACAGGTGAGGAGGTGGAAAAAGAGGAAAGAATGGATTAAGGGGTTTTAAAAAAGCCATAACGGGTGTAAGCTTTACAAGGATTGCAGACAGGGGAAATGAAGGGCCTTAAGATCATCCATCTCCCCCTTCCACAATCAGCAGTACTCAGTAAGACATAGTTTTCCCATTTCATGAGGCCTGGTGTGGCTTTTCTGCAGCCTTAAGCAAACAGAAAATAATACAAGTTCAAAAATAATAAAAGATTACTTTCTTAGTTACAGGTTAATTTGGCTGGTTTTTAATTTGATTACTAAATCCACTGTGTACTGTTGAAGGTAACCTGGGGTGGGTAGGTGTCAGCCATTGTCCTGGAGCCTCTCGTGGGCTATTTGTCCCCTGGGTCAGAGATGCCTTTTAATATAGAGAATTTCATCTTTTCAAATGCTTGTCATGTCAGTGTGCCAAACCAATCCCTATACTTGCCATGTTTGTTAAGTGTAACTTAAAATGCTCCAGTGACTGTTTCCTTCCCTCTTCATTTAATTTTGGAGTATGTGGTTGAAAAATCTGTTGTACAGTTAGAATAAGTGGGGTTAAATATTTGTGTAAGTGATTTTTACTTCGGGGTGTTCTTAACTTTGAGAAAAGCATTTACACATGAAAGTTACACAGAAGACCAGGGAATTGAACACTCTTTCTATGTATTAAATCAAAAATGATTTAAGCCAAATTTAACGTAAAGGAAAAATATATTTCCGCTCCATGCTTTGGGTAGTGAAACTTAAAGGTTGTAACATTTTATCACTCTTCTATATATGCTGCTTTATGACACTAAACTTCTTTTCCGTGTCCATCCTGGGGACAGTGTCAGCATGCAGAGTGACGTGTTCAGCTTTCTGGAGGAAAGAAAATCAATTCCTGGCTCAAATGTCTCACTTAAAACTTTCAGAATGCTAACATGTTGGTGGATTCTTTCCTTTGCAGTCCTTGGTCAAGGGCACTTCATGGGATGCTGAGGAGTAGGGCTTTCACCTGTAGTAAAGTTGAGTATTTCACACCTACTCATTTAAAGGTTTCTGAAATTAGGAAAGCCTGCGATTCCCAAGCTACATGTTACTGCAAATGTATAACTTCTTTAAATTTAAAGTGGAGTAGCATCTGGATGTAATTTCAGGTTTTGAGTTGTGATAGACCTCAGCTGACTCTGTGAAGGGACTTTGAAACTCATTGGATATGTATAGAACACAGCCCTTCATCTCAACTGCATTGCTAGATGGTTATCTACAGATGATCTGAGGAAAGGGGATGCCATACATCCCTCTTCAAGCATCAAAATTGCTTTAAGATGGCTCATATTTCCCTGCAGAGTTCTCTCTGATGGGTAACAAGTGGGTCATCTCTGTGTTTGGCTATATCCAGGTACTTGATTACAGACAGTATGTTTTGTTTTGTCAGCATTAAAATTGGTAGAATCATTATAATGCTCATTAAAAGTAACTGGGGTTGACTTGGCAATTAGTTGCCTGTCAAAGAGAAAGAGGATATCCTCAGAGGAACCAGTGAGAACCGCTCCTTGTTTGTCTTTTGATCTTACTTGGTTACCTTCTTGCTTTAAATGCAGCCTTCTGTCTCTTGTGCAGAGCTCACAGCATGATACTTCTGTGTATGCACTGCGATCAGAGATACTGTCAGGTTATTTCCAGAGCCCCAGTAGGGCGTATGTATTCTTTCCACTAAATATTTATTTAGTTATGCTTGCACATCTGGAAAAAAAAGAAGTATTTACAAATATAGCACTTCATTTCACTAACATCTTTTTGCATAACTTTCCCTTTTATCTGTTTTTCATGGAACTAAACCCCAGTTTCTAGCATACTAATAAACTAAGTTATAGATGCAAATAACATTACAGTGGGGGAGGAAAAGCTCACATTTAAGAAAACTGTGAGTACTATCTTGTAGAAAGAGCTTTTTCAATTTAGCGGAAGTACATAAATTGAAATAGCAGAATTCAATCTAGAAATAAAATATATGTGTTTTGGAGATGAGCAGTAAGTTCTCAGTGGGTTGATTTCTTTAAGTCAAGATCTTAGCTAAAAGTTTGGAGCTGGAAAAGGAAGTTGGCTGAGATTTTGTGATCTTTATTTAGACTGTCTGAGGATGGGGCTTGTGTGGGTGGGGTTATTTTGTTCGGTTGGGTTTTTTGCTCCTTAGTCTGTTAAAAATAGTTATGATTTACTGTGGGAAAGTTCGTTGGACAACTTCTCCAATTGTGTACCTTTACTGAGATGAAAAAAAATCGTGGTCTATTGAAATAAATAAACCTTTAGTCCTTGATGTCAAGTGCAGCCAGAGCTTTCACTCTCAGTTATTAGCTTGCCACAATTTTGCATAAGTTGGATGCTGGGGAGGTTGCTGTCAGTACACAAAGAATTTTGAATCTGTGAATTTTAAGGCAGAATAGTACTCTGCCATTTAGTCACCATTTTTAGATGCCAAGTGAAATGTACAGTCAGATGTCAGGTAGAATCTAATTACTGTAGCCTTTTCTTGAGTAAATAACAGATTTTATTTTTAACCTCTTCAATAAGGTTAAAACTTCAGTAAGGTTTTTAACCTCTTCAATACTTGCATTCTGCAGTTGAAAACCATAGTTGAAGTTCACAGGATCTGAGCCTGAGTGGAAGATGAAAGTGTGCTGTGACAGCAATTGCTGTTTTCTAATATGGTTTCTGGTGTGGTATCTTTGTAACATCATCCAAAGATGAGATTTATTTTAAGTTCAGAAGATGCTTGTCGAGGGCTTTTAATGTTGTCATCTGAAAGGAGCATACACTGACAAGGTACTTGAAAGATGAATGTTTTAAGTGAAAGAACTTTTTAACACACATGGAGAAATATGACAAACCAGACTTGCATAGAGACAAAATGATTCTGTGCTGTAGTTTACCTCATTATGTGCTTAAGATGAAAAGCACTTTTTTCAAGTGCTTAGCATGAATAAATTGAGACTAGAGGAAATTATTTAGTGGGAGGAACAGTGTTTAAGAGCTGAAATATTACAAAAGGTGACATGTGCTAAAAGTCTTTGACTACTGTATATATGTTTAATTTAGGCAGTCAATTTATTTGAGGATCAAAGATGCTGGTGAGCTACTTGTTTGCGGTATTGTACCCTACCCTGCTGATTTCTCAGGAACTCATCTCGCGTCTTTTTCTGTTACTTTATGTAGTTTGTGAACACCTGGGGTGCTACACAGATACTCAGGCTTCCAAAGCGTGTGATACTGGGTGAGGGGCTCAGAAATCTCCCTCGTGGCATATCCCAGGCTATCAGAGGCATGAATTTGTCCAACCCAGTGCAGACCCAGAGTGCCTTAACCAAAATGAGGAATTCTGCAGCATTTATCACCTCTACTCCCAGGCATTTAAGCTTTTTCACGAGCCAAATATCGTGTACTATCTGTTAATGAGGTGTTAAAAGAGGTGGTTAGAAGGTTTTGAGTAACACTAGTAATCTTGACACCCTTCTAGAGGAAAACTGTGTTTGGAGAACTATTTTCCTTAAATCTTCCATATACTTTTTTTAAATTTCATAAAAGAGATTTTTTTTTAAGCAACAGCAAAAACCCAGTCCTTAAATATAGAGTTCAGTCTCTCTTCTTATCAGGCAGGTGATAGGGTGTTCAGATGAGAACATTTGAGATAGTGGTGCTGTCCCCTCCTCCCAAAAAATTTCACCCCAAGTTTGGAGATTAAAGTAATTTATATCATGGATTTTTTTTATTTCCTAGATGATCCGCTTTCTCAGCCATAAAGGGACACTTAAGGTTTGCTTTTTTTATAGAGTGGGCAAAGCGGAACATGCATATTAATATGCAGTCCTACTTACGCAGCTGACAGCTTTCTGTTGAATCACAACTCTGCTTGTAGGCATCTAAAAATAAATGACAGATTTTGTTAAAAGCCCACTGAAGTTAATGAAAGATGGTTAATGAGTTTAGTGGGAATTTGATTTAGGATCACATGTGTTATATCTTCTTTGTGAAGATTAATATAGATTAAAGATGACAGTGTTGTTAATTTAGTTTGAGAATGGTATCATTTTTCTGTTGTAAATGGAATAATGGCATTTGATAATTATCAGTCATTATGGCGGAACCAACAACCATCTTGGAATGCATCCATGACTTTATTTCTACATGTACAAATGAAGCTATATACAATTGTCTGCTGCCTGTCCTACAACAGCAAAGCAGGAGTTTCGAGGGTATGTCTGTCCAAGCCCATGAGTTTGCTATTTTCAAGTTCTTTTATAAGAGTGTGATTAGCAGTGATGGGACTTACATGTTTTTAGACCTACTCCCTGTTCACTTTCACCCTTTTTCCAATAAAGAACTACAAGGGACAGAGTTTGTTCCAGAGCCTGTGTCCAACTGCAGTTTTGTTAATTGTCCTGAGTAACTGCCATGGGGAGGAGTCATTTGAGACATTACTGATTTTGAAGCCCAACCTGTCATAAAACATTAATTTAGATCAAGCCAAGGACCTAAGTTGATACAGATTCCAATACAGATGATGTGCTTCTGGCACTGTCTATTAAACAGCTCACTTGATCCCTGAATCCGATGAGTAGTGAGTAACCTCTGCAGAGAAAGCGGTATGGGGAAATGTACCTACAGCACGTGGTTCCCGGTGTTTATCCCTCTGGAGGGGGGAGGATGGAGCCTGATGCACATGTTCTGATGTGTTGCTTCAGCTTCCTTGCTGTCACGCGTTTGCAGGGAAGGGTTCCTCTGAAACACTTCCTTTAATTTTCAGCCTGTTGGGTGCTATCCCGTGCAACTTCCCCAGATATCCAAAGGGTGAGATAAGAGCTGTGCCCTTGTGGGATGTGAAGCCTCTCTGGTAGCGGGAAAGTGGCTATGAGAAATTCTTATTCTTTAACGTGACGTCCCCATGAACAGGATTAGTTTGTACTACTCTGCTGGCATTATTGAATGAAAGAATAGTAGTCTAGGACAACATTAATAAACTAAGAAGGATGATGCAAATACGCAAGTGCTAAATTTAGCTTTAAGATGATTATTCCGTGCCTCCTGGCTTTCCTGCTTCTCTGGGAACAGCACCTGTGACATGTGACTTGTAGCTCTTGGAGAAGTTTGCTATAGAGAATGGAAGAGGTTTTTGACTTTATATTTTTGTGCCTTTAAGTAATGTAATGCCTGCTCAAAGTGCAGGTCTAGCAAAGAGTGGGTTTAGAGGTTGGCTGTTTCTTGTGACAGTATTTCGTGGTGGTGTTACTACCGGTAGAGAAGATGACTGAGATGGGCAGTGAATGTAGTTGCTGTGCTCCGTGACACGAGAGCATAACATTTGTTGAGAAAAACACCACGGTTAGGTGGGAGAAGAATCTTTTCCTAAATTATTAATGCATGTGCTGCAACTTTTAAGACCAAGTGCCGTATGGTGCAATCTAAAAATAAGTGAATAGGCATTTTCCCTGTTGCTGTAGAGTAGTATCAGCTGGCTTGCTAGAAATCCACAGGTCTGTGCCGTATGTGCTTTTGTAGACGATCGGCAGCTGAATATTTTTGTCATAAATGGCTTTATGGGCTCATACGGTGTGCGTAAGGGATAAAGGGGGATCGTAGATGTCTGAAAGCGTTTTATCTGCAGTGTGTGGGTATCCTACTTTTCCTGCTTTGCATTGGCGAAGCGGGCAGAGCTGCCGGGTATGGGATTCGCGTTGCGGGGCTGCACTGTGCGGCTCTTGGTGCGAGGCGGCGGTACGGCTCTCTGGACGAGCCGCGGGAGCGGCTCCGGGACTTTCCCGCTCCGGGACCGTTCCCGGCTGCGGCGCGCTGCGCGCCGATAGGTGGC
>VZTJ01002438.1:1103744-1126955 GCA_013397795.1 Orthonyx spaldingii
CCCCGCCCGGCGCGGCGCGGTGCCGGGGGCCCGGCCGCCCTTTGTTACTGGAGCGGTGCCTGGAGCCGCTCTCCCGGGAGCCTCTCCGGCTGTTGCTAGGCAAACTCCGAGCCTTTAACTCCCGGCTATAAATAACTCGCCCGCCCATTGGCCGCGCCGCGCTCTGACGTCACCGCGGCCGCGCGCGGACGGCGGGAGGGAGGGAACTGCGGCAACCTGCGCCCAGAACTGGCTGCGGCCGGCGCGCGGGGGGCGGGGCTTGGCAGTGGGCGGGGCCTGGTGCCGGGAGGCGGGGCCCGCTGTGCAGCCCGGGCAACACGTGCGTGTGGGCCCGGCGGCGGTGACAGCCCGGGCCCGGCCAGGACAGCGCTACCCGGGCCCGGTGCTGCGCTGCTTCCCTAACGCACACACTCTCTTGTGCATTTCAGGATCTGGTAAAGAGTCACTTGATGTACGCAGTAAGGGAGGAAGTGGAGGTCCTCAAAGAGCAAATCAAAGAGCTGATAGAGAAGAACTCGCAGCTGGAGCAAGAAAACACTCTGCTAAAAACACTTGCCAGCCCAGAGCAGCTCGCCCAATTCCAAGCACAGCTGCAGACTGGTTCTCCGCCTTCCTCTTCCCAGTCACAAGGGACAACACAGCAGCCTGCTCAGCCAGCATCACAGGGCTCAGGGCCTTCAGCATAGCTCGAGGTGATCATTGCCGTCATGATTGCTGGCCTCTGGACTGCCCAGAGTGAGGAGGACTAGCGGGAATCCGCCACAGCCACCCTTCATCCATTTCAATGCACATTGCAACCCAGGCTGAGGACTCCATGCCTTGCACACATCAGGAGAGGCTTCTCCCCCTTGTATTACACACTCATCTGTCTCTCTCTTACGTCCCTTACCCCTTTGCCTTGAAGGAGTCTATGTTGTTAGGTTGGTTGAATAAAATAAACTTCTTCCAGAGAATTAGGATAAGTACACTGGGGACTCGAGCAGCTTCTGCAAATGGCTGAGAAACGAAGCTGCATGCCTGAATTTTTTTTGTTTGTTTTTAAATCTTCCATTCATCCAGTGATACAGCTGATACAAGTGCTTTTTGAGCTTGGAAATGTGAAGAAATAGACTGGAGTAAAAAGTGATGGCTCAGTCCCCTGTAGTGCATTGGGGTTCCAAAGTGTGGACTGGTGCATAGGATCTAAGAGGAAGAGGGAGAAAGGTAATCTCAGTGTTTAACACTTAATTGTCACCTGAAACCTTAAGTGCAAATACTTGCACCGTTTTCTGAAGCAGTGGACAGGTGCATTAAGCTGTATTATATATAGAAAACAGGTAGGTGGCAATACAGTTGTTGGGTCATAGGATAATTACAATGAAGGTTATTTGCCTACTGTATATTTGTGTATTTAGTGTAATTACTTTGTAAAATAGAAAACTGTAACTATTTAGGTTGTACAGATTGAAGTTTAGTTGTTTCATTGGCTGATCTGAAGAAGTTTGAAAAGTTTTTTTTATGCTACATAAATCAGAATGCACCTACGCAACTGTTCAGAATTTGGCAGATTAATGCTGTTTGTGTAACTTCTGAAGTTCCCTGGCTGCTGATTATCTTGAAGTAAATCATTGTTCATTGTAGTTTGGTTCAAGACGGGAAAAACCACTCCAAAAATTATCAAGCCCTGCTAGCAAAGAATTAAAGAAAAAAAAAATCGGATTTCCCAGTATGGATTTTTTGCATATGATCTGTATAGTAGTATGCATATGTTTTTGTGCATGTTCTCTACAGTTGTAACACGTCAATGTATTTAACTGTTGCACTTGTCAACTTTCAATAAAGCATACAATGTTGATAAACCACTGTTGGTATATTGTACTGGTGTTAACCGCAGCCACTTTTAGGATGTTGCAGTGGAGTTTTACATGGGTAGTGAGGTCAGGAAGCCTAAGTCTCAGTGCAAGATCCTGCCTGTTGGCTTTAGATCTTTAGTTTCAGCTAAAAATGCAGCTCCTGCTTTCCACAGATCTTGAAAGCACACAGATGCTGAAGTTAAACGAAGGAGGAGGGAGTAGGGTGCCTGACTAAGCAAAAACTGATGAGTTTGGTACAGTCCTATATGGTCAGGACTGTAGGGCCAGAGATATGTTGTATATGAATATATATAAGTTGTTTCCTAGTGGCAAACTGTGCCATTGTGTGTGCAGTGGTTATCCCATGCTGGCAGCAGCTGCCACCCTTAACTCAGGGTGACAAAAGGCAGTAAGACTGCAGCTATCCCACCAGCTCAGCTCGTATTACAGTATTAATTCTGCCTTCTGAAAAATGTTGAGAATTATTTCCACTTTTGTGTGTATAAGTTCTGAAAAAATCCTTCTTTAGTAATACTGATTAAAACAAACTGAATCTAAGCTTACAAGTTTCTAGGTGAATGAGTAGCAAAGGTGTGATCGATAACTGCAACCAGGAGAGCAAAGGAATTTGCAGTTTTACAGCAGTGACTTTGAATACAAGAACTTAATTTGACATAAAACATAAGGGTTAATTACAAAGGGTTTTTTATAGGGTCATATGACTGCTTACTCCATGTAATGAAAATCAGGAGATACTATTTTTGTGGAGCTTCTTGTTACTGAGGGTAATCAAGGGTAGCAGAGGAAACTCAAAGGCTGAGGGTTCAAAGGTAGGACAGGTCACTCTTTTGTGTAATTTATAGCTAAACTTTTGCTTTTGGTGGATACTTACCACGTAGCAGTTCAGGCACTGCTCTGCTGAATGACAAGGAGTTGAATTGCCTTTATTGGGATTGCCATATCAAAGTGTGTGTGTGTGTGTGTGTGTGTGTGTGTGTGTGTGTGTGTGTGTGTGTGTGTGTGTGTGTGTGTGTGTGGGAGTGTGAACTTGAGTACATTGTTTGTGTTCTTGAGATTTCAGTGTACAATTTAAGAGTGTTCTTAGTGAGGAAACACCAGAGAGAAATGCAGAATTTTTCTTTCTCATGGATTAAGCTAAAATTAGAAATTACTGATGGCCCTTGTGGCAGAACAACACTTGAATTATTTGGATCCGACAAAAGGAATGCTAATTTTGGTGCTTTTTAAAGGGCTTAATTGTCTCCAGTTGCCTTTATATTCTGTCTCTTTAGCGCTTCCAGGCCATAACATTTTTTATATACTTACAGAGATCGACCCTTTCACCTGCTTCAGTTACCAAAATTTGCGAAGAGTTTGTGGGATTTTTTTGTTTAAAAATGAAATTGACCTCTGGGTTTATTTCTTTGAAAAGCAGCCTCAGCATATTCTAAATTCAGGATCTTTTTTTAACTTTTTTAATAAAGGATTTGGAAGGCTTCAGGATTTTGTTAGGTAATACATTAATAATTCTAGTACACTGTACTAAACAGTGGCAAGTCAATGTTGGCAAATCTGATCATTTACATACTGAGTAGTTCTAAACTGTGGAGCTGGTTCTTGGAACTGTTTATTAATTGCTAAAACGAGGCCAAGCAATGTTTTGTTGCTGAGATGATTTTAGCAATAGCTCTGTCAAATCTGCAGCCTCTCCATGAAATGGATTCAAGTTGACTAAAATTGCTCTTGAAATCCAGACAAATAGTAGCTGTTTGTCAGTTATGTTGTAATACTTCTGGAATGAATTGTTTTGCTTTTTGCTTTTGTTTTAGAACAAATAATTTTTCAGAGAACTTTAAATCAAATGTTATCAGTGGTCAAGAGCGTTGTCTTTTTCCACCAAAATTTTTCTGTTTGCAGACTCTGAGATGCTCATGTTTTCATCTGCACTGAGAATCATATTAAATGTAAGCTATATACGTCAAGCTTTTTATTATCTGCATATCTCCAATTCAGGCTATATTCAAGCTGTTTGTAATTTAATTTCTTGTTGTCAATTAGCTGCCCATTGGCTTTATTTTTAACAGCAATATGGTAAACTGATCAAAGCAAATTATCACTGAGACCCCAGGTTGCTGGGTTTTTTTCCTCTTATGTCTTTTTTTTTTAAACCAATACTTTTTTGGCAAATAATTCTAAGGCGGGTCTGGGTGGCTCAGATTTTGGGGGCTCTATAAATACTTAAGAGTGCTGGCTGTAGCTGGGGTAGAGCTAATAGTCCTCAGAGTAAGTGGTATGGGATTATGGGTTGGATTTGTGACCCAAACAGTGTTGATAACACAGTTTGTTACAGCTGAGCAGTGCTGACACAGTCAGGGCCTTTTCCGCTTCTCACCCCACCCCAACAGAGACAGGGCTGGGCGGGGACACAGCCAGGACAGCTAACCCCAACTTACCACAGGGCTATCTCATAATATGTTGTGCTCAGCGTATAGAGCTAGGACAAGAAGGGGAGGATGTTCAGAATGATGGTGTTTGTCTTCCCAAATCACTGTTACATGTGGTGGAGCCCTGCTTTCCTGGAGATGGCTGAACATCTGCCTGCCCACTGGGAGTGGTGAATGGATTCCTTGTTTTCCTTCTCTGTTAAACTGTCTTTATCTCAACTCACGAGTTTTCTCACTTTTCTGGTTCTTTCCCCTATCCTACTGTGGGGGAGTGAGGAAGTGACTGTTGTGGAAGGAAAGAGAAATAAGAGCAAGTGGCTGTTGTGGTGCTTAGCAGCTGCCTGGGGTTAAACCACAACAGTCCTTTTTGTTGCCTGCAGTGGGGCTCAAAGTACCATCAGATGTGACTGGAATGTGCCAACTCGATTTTATAGCTATTGCTGTTTTGTTATTACTTGACAGACTCCTGTTTGCCATAGGGCTTGCTTCCCTGAGTCTAGTGCTCATTAGTGGCTGCTCACTGCACTGCTGTGCCGCTTATCACCTTACTCTGCGGTGCCTGGGAACATTTTGATAACAGCTGTGGCGATGTGTCGGGCTGGCAGATGGCCAGAGCTGCTGCTGCTGTGCTGGACAGGCTGGAACTCCAGCGTGAACTCAAGTGGAAGGGCCTGTGATCTGTGGGTGAGTCCATGTGGGGGCCGGACACCCTGAGGCATCTGTGGCCCTGGATAAGCCTATGCCAGAGCAGGTACATCTCACAGCATCTGTGGCCATGGTTATGTCTGTGCCACAGCAGCTGGACCTCTGAAGGGGTTGTGGGCCAAGGGTAAATCCATGCTGGAGAAGGCACACCCCGAAACATCAGTGGCTGTGCTTGAGGTCATGCTAGAGTACCCCAAAGTGTGTGGCTTTCGATAAGCCCAGGAGAGAGCAAATACGCTCCTGGAAGGACTGCAGTCATGGGTAAGGCCATGCTGGAGCAGGTTGACTTTTCAAGGGACTGGCTGTGGATGAGGCTGTGCTGGAACAGGTACATGTCTGAAGGCATGGTGGCCCATGGAAAAGACCATGCTGAAACTGGTCTAGCTCAAAGTGACTGTGGCTGTGGGCAAGTCCATGCCACAGCAGGTAGACCCCTGAAGGGTCTGTGGCTCATACATAAGACTTCACTTGGAGCAGGTACACTCCTAAGGGGCTGTGGTCTGTGGAAAAGTCCAAGCCAGAGCAGGGCAAGGAGAAGAGTTAAGTGCAGTTTTAAACCCCATGGTCTGGTCCAAATGAACCAAGGGCGGAGATTGTAATGGAAATATCTTGAAATTGTTGTAATATGGAGTTTGACATGTGTGTTTGTAGGAATTACTACAGCAGGAATCACCCAAACCAGTGGAGAACAATCCTTACAGGAAGCAGTGCAAGTGCAGCAGTGACCTGACCTGACCTGGCTTTGGTGCCCAGTAACTCCACACAGCACACCACCTCTCCTGTCCTGAGTGACTATCATAACAAATGGAGACCAAAGTCATGGACTAAATGAATTCAAAGGACATTTTGTGGATGTTGTGGATGCTTGACAGACGTTTCACAGGGGTGATCCATAGATTAAGGAAATGATACCTGTGTATTATATCAAAGGATGGTCAAAGTGGTGGTGGGTAATGAGGATGTATTGGATAGTGTGGGACCTGAACATGATGTAAATGTTATGGAATCAGGAATGGAGAATATGCTGGTTTGGGCTGGGATAGAGCCCAAATTCATCATAGTAGCTAGTGTAGGGCTATAGTTTGGTTTTGTGCAGAAAACAGTGTTGATAACATAGGGATGTGTTTGCTACACCTGAGCAGTGCTGACACTGAGTCAGGGCCCTTTCTGCCTCTCACCCCACCAGTGAGAGGGCTGGGGGTGTACAAGGAGCTGGGAGGGGACACAGCCTAGACAGCTGACCCCAAATGACCAGAGGGATATCCCAGACCATATGGCATCATACTCAGCGTATAAAGCTGGGGGAAGAAGAAAGGAAGGGTATTTGGAATCATGGAGTTTGTCTTCCCAAGGCACCATTACATGTGACGGAGCCCTGCTTTCGTGGGGATGGCTGAACACCTGCCTGCCCATGGGAAGTGGTGACTGGATTCCCTGTTGTGCTTTGCTTGTGTGCTCGGCTTTTGCTTTACCTGTTAAACTGTCTTGATATCAGCCTGTAAGTCTTCTTGCTTCTCTGAATCTCTCTCCCACCCCAGTGGGGGGGAGTGAGCAAGTGACTGTTGTGGAAGGAAAGAAGGAAAGAGAAATACGCTTCAATAACATGCCTGGAAACTGTCCAGAGAGCACCCAGAAAAAACCTCCCAGCAGCAGGGGAGTAAATGCAGAGCCTTAGAGATGCCTCTCCCTAATTCTTATGGAATAAATCAATGCCTGGGAGGCAGCTTCCTGTGTTTCAGCTGCAGAAAGAACCCCACAAGGCTATTTGGGAATTACCGCCCTTGATTTTTTGTAGCTACAAATCTTAATACAAGGAATTTTAATTATTATTTATTCCTTGCAGGGAGAAATAGCAGCTTGCTGGCTGAAGGCATGCTTGTTTACTTAATATGTGCCATTTGCAAAACCTCCTGCATCCTGAGCACATTAGTAACAGGTCACATCTTACAGATGATGCATTATTTCTCACTTTTCTCCTCTCCCTATAGGATTATATTTTTTAACTTCCTGGTGAATTTTCTGCTGGAGTAAACTTGAGAGAAGTTAGAAATTCAAGGAAATAAGCCCAATTCCAACCTTTGCTGTTCAGTGTTACTTCAGACATATGAAATTAAACAGAGGATGGTTGCTGGAGGGAGCTCCTGAGAGGTCTGGAATGAACTTAGGCATTTGAAATGTTTGGGGATATTCTGAACAACTCCTGCCACTGGGCCAGTCCTTTTCCTGCGATGAATAAGCAGACTCTTCTGACTGCATTTATTTAGTATGTGCTGAGCTAGGTCAACAAACGGCCTGCTTGAAAATCCCAGGCAAGGAGTTTCCAGCAGACACTGGCAACTGCCCTCCTCAACTGGGGTCCAATTTCCAACAGGAGCAAAGCCAAGCTCAAGAATGAAGTTAAAAGCCAAACCATGAATAAACTGACTTCCTTACATTGTAAATACATCGGAAAAGGGCAGCAGTTCAAAAGGGAAAATGAGCAGAACTCTGATTATTTTCCTTGAAACTGAAATCCCAGGGAGTGATTGTCCATTGAGATGCCCCCAGGAGAGTTGTGCTGCGCCAAGAAGCAAGAGAGTTTGGGTAGGACATGGCCAGGAGGCCTCCAAACTGTTGCACAACAGGAATTTGGGTACAGCCTAACAATTGGCTGAGGAAAGGGAAAACAGTTCTCAAAAACCTTATCCCTGAGCTGAACCAGATTCTTAGGTCATCTTGAAGCTGAATTTTTATTCTTCAGCTGCCTTGGGTGGGGGTGGTTTTCAGTGATGTGTATGTGGTAATACACATTGGATGCGATTCAAGTAATCATGAGAAAATAGCTACAGGTGAAAATTAAAAAAAGGGTCATAACACTCCAATTTATAGTATTGTAGTTTGGGTGGACTGAGAGCTCCCTTAAAGTTCTCCCTCTTTGGAGCTCTAAAGGCAATGCAAAGTGACAAGAGGTTTTGACCCGGCAAATGCAAGCTCAGGGCCAATCCACCTTAATCTTGGAAGTAACAAAAGGGCAGTGAATAAAACTTCTCAGCCTTTAAAACCAAAGCCAAGAAGAACAAACCTCTATGGCCTTCAGCATGGAAAGCAGATGAAGTTGTTCATCAGGTAGTACTGGAAGCAATGGAGATGAGCTTATTTGTGGATTATTTAAATTACTATTAGCTCCTTTCCAGTCCAACATAGACTCAGAATCTCTGGGATTTGGAAGCTGGGTATCTGTGCTGAGGTTTCAGATCCTTCCCCCAGCCCCCCAAAAATATCTTGTTAAAATAATCTACCTGCTTTATGCTCTCTGTGGAGGCTGCAGTAAATGGCCACTATTCCTTCCATTAGTCTTATTACTGAGAACCTCTCTGTTCTGCCTCTTTGCTCCTGCTTTAATTGCAGCTTTGCTAGCAGATAGCCATCTGAAAAGACATCTGCAATTCAATTAGATCTGTGCTTAAACTCATGATCTCTGTGAAACCGGCGGCTGCCAGAACAGAGTGCCCTCCATGGGCTCACTGGGGCTGCACCCTGCAGTGCTTTGCACTTTGTCCTCCCTCCTGCCCTGCTGGCCCGCTTACAGGTGCTTGAAATGAGGACCCATTCCTCACAGGAGGCTTGTAGGAGCTCATTTCCTCTTCCTTGCAAAGCCAGAGAGAAGCTGGAAACTTGGCACCACTGAAGAGCCATGAAACCTGCTTTATAATGCACTGAAAGTGGTTGCTGCAGAGTAGAATCTTTCTGCCGTGGGAGGTGGGATGTTAAGGAGTTCCAAAGGTGCTCCAAGGGTAACTTATTTCATCTTTTGCATAGACATGAAAGCATGATGAATTTATAGTAATGTCCATACCAGAAGAAGCTGGACTTTTTCACTGACTTTATTCAGTCTCTGGTGCTGTAAATGCCACGGAGCAGCTGGCACCAGGGCCACCATTCCTGCTTGCAGTGACCCTTTGAGGAACTCAGGTGAGGACCAAACACCTGGACAGGTCAGACCACTGAACCCCTGCAAGGAACAGCTCTTTGGAAATATTTCCATTACCCTAGAGGTAAATGTGGTCTCTAAGTGATGTCAGGCTGGTCCCTGACATGAACCACAACCTTGTTTATAAATGCTCCAGAAGGATGTTACAAAGTGCTTCAGTGGTCTTGCTTAAAGCATGTGTAAGAATTGATTATAAAAGCTTGCAAAATCACAAGTGAAAGAAGCCAGAAGGCAGGTTTGTGTGGGCTTCTTTGTAGAAAAGATGCAGTTGATGAAAACCCCAAATCTGAGGAGAAATGAAAAGTGAAGGTGATCATGGAGAGTGGATTTGGCTTGTAGCTCACTGCAAGCTCCCCTGCCTTCACGGAGAAGTGGCCCCCAGTTGATAGAGGGGAAAACCGAATACTTATCTGGGATGGGAGAAAATGGAATGGGGGTCAGAACAATGCAGCTGAGTGTAGCAGATGGGTTGGAGTGCTGTACCTGTCTGTGCCCCTGAGTACAGGGTTTAGCAAAGCCTTGGTGAGAAGCCTGCAGCCATGGACTTTCTCCATCTGCCTTTCACAATATTGTTGTTCTTAGTGTATTTTTAATAAATGAAATGAAATCTTATGGGGAAGGAATTAATCTAGCATGGGTCCCTCTCTGTTTTAAAGAGTTGACAGGAGGTTTGAGGTTTTTTTGTACTGGAGCATCCTCAACACCTGCAGTGTTTTAACTTGCTCCTGGACATTCTGGGTTTTGGCAGAACAAATGTGTGAACCCAGACCCCCCAGTCCATCCATGCTGAGCCTGCTGGATCAGGAGGTGGAAGGCCCATAAGGTGACATGGGAACTTTCAGCTGGGCACTGCCCACCCACCCTTCCCTCGAGGAGCTCCTCATGAGGCTTATGCCCCCAGCCAATGGTGAGGCACATGGGGCGAGGAGAGGGCTGCACCTCTGCACTGTGTAGCCCAGGGGGAAACACTTCCACTTTCCATGGATTTTCTTATTTCATCTCAGCATGGCTGCTCATAGGCAATCTGGAGGTAAAATTAACTTGTACCACAATTCTCTTTGCATTTCACCACACTGCTTCAGTGGCAAGCACCTGTTTATTTTAAAAAGTTTACTTTTGGGGATGTGAAAGTACGGGTATCAGTTTTTAGTAATTTAGAGAGGAAAAAAATTCTTGTATCAATGGTAAAGAAACTAGTGTAAATATAAAACACTTGGTAGAAGGCAGCAGCAATTCTGCACACAGTGGTATACATCCCAGGGGGAAAAAAGAATCCTTCCAGCAAAACCTGGCAGTTCATCACAGTTCCAGCTCCTGGCAGACCGACCAAGCTAGGGAAAGGTTGAAATGAAAACATGTACTCTTTTTTGAGATGTTGTATATGAAACATCTCAGACATTAATTTTCTTTTAAGAAAGAGAGAAAAGCAACCTTTATTTTAGGTATAAATTTTCACAAAACTCCATTTCTATATATACTTAACTTCAAAGTTTAGCAATGAGGCTACTTGGCAACGTGTACAGAGAGAGGATATGTCAGCTATCATCTGTGTTAGAAACAAACCCGGGATAAACCTTCAGTATTGCTAATTTCTGATGACCTTATCGTAATGCCAGATAGATTTGATGTTCCCATTAAAATGTGAGTTCCTGAAATAATGCTGCTCCTGTGAAATTGTACCTTCTATCAAGAATGAGTCAGCTTCTAGCCTTAGGTTTCTGGGTAAAAGCTGAAAATATCAACAAGCTGCAATATACTAAGCTAGAAATCAGAAAAGAAATGAGAGGAAAAAAAATCCAGAATTGTCTTTTAAGATTAAATGACTATTTGGCCTGAAATTCTGTATAGTTTGACAACTCTGAAATCGTGTTGCAGCAAACTTGTTCTTGTGCTGTGACAGTGACACAATCTGCCTTCGGTGTCATGGTGCCCTGATCCTGCAACAAATTAATTAAGGGTTTGGGGTTAAAAAAACCACAGGATCAATCTTTCTGTTTGACAAAGTGGGACTGAATTTTTTCCTTGATATGTGACAGTTTTGTGATATTTAAGCATATGCTGGATTTTTAACCTTAAATACCATTTGTTTATTTCCCTCCCAAGGAGCATTTTGATACTAATTGCTTTTGAAAAGGGAATAAAGGATGACATTGTTCTGGATCATCAAAAGCAATTCAATCTGTTCCTCAAGGCAGGAATAAAGGTTGCAGCCTTGTTTACAAAAATGAGGAAGGCAAAGGGCCACTCTCTTTCAGCTGTGCAGATGGGTGAGGAGAAACAATGTTCAGATTGGGGTTATAGAATGCTACAGCTCTACTGAGCCTCCTAAAAGTAGCATTCAGTTCAGAGGCAGTGGTGTTCATTCACTCACCCCAAAAGATTCTGGAGGGCTTTTATTAGAGCTCTGCAACCTGGGCAGTGTTTGACACCAACTGCTTTGTAGAAGATTGCTTCCCTGGAGCTTTTGCAGACTGTGCACAGGCACCAGGGCTAATGCCACCCTACAGCCGACAGTGTTTTCTCACAGTGGCCCCAACAGTGAGGGCAGGTGCATGCATCCAGAACTCTCCAACAACAGGTTTCCTAAAGCTTAGGTTGTATTTTGAAGGGTCAAGAGAATGCATTGACTTCTGTTTTCCAGAAACTGCTGGCTAAGTCAACGAGACTGAAAAACAGCAACAGCCATTTCCAGCAAAAATAACCAGTGGCAGTAATGGTCCCATCTCTAGTCCCCTACAGGTCGTCCTTTCAGAACTTCATCAGGAGCATAGCAAAGGACAAGAGAGTCATTGGAAAAACTGGAATAATAGAATAATAGCATTGCTGCTGGTTGGTTTGCAATGCCCAACCCAAATCTCTAGCCTCCCAGGATCTGGATTTAAGGACCTGGAGGGAAAGCTGTATGGGGAGCAGCTGAGGTCCCTGGGTCTGTTCAGTCTGGATGAGACTGAGGGGAGACCTCATTGCAGTTACAGCTTCTCGTGAGGGGAAGAGGAGGGCCAGGCAGTGATCTCTTCTCTGTGGTGACCAGTGACAGGACCCGAGGGAATGGCCTGAGGTTGTGTCAGGGGAGGTTTAGGCTGGATATCAGGAAAAGGTTCTTCATCCAGAGGGTGGTTGGGCACTGGAACAGGCTTCCCAGGGACGTGGTCACAGCACCAGCCTGACAGAGCTGATTCTTCAATTGGACAATATGCTCAGGCACATGGTGTGATTCCTGGGGATGGTGCTGTGCAGGGCTGGGAGTTGGACTCGATGATCCTTGGGGGTCCTTCCAACTCAGCATATTCAGTGATTCTGTGAATAATGATTTGTTACACATTAAAACACTTACTGCTGGGTTGAAATTACAAATGTACACAATGCCATGGTTTTTGTTTCTAAACAACCCACTTTTAAAAGAGGAGAGGATGATCTAAGGCTTAATTGTTTCTTGAGCAGCCTTTGTTCCACTGATGCTAGAAAGTAATTTTCTGGGTAGTGACACCTGCTGACCCAAAGCATCAGGGGATGAAAGCAGACCCAAACGTGTAATGACCTGTGCTTGGTGCCTGTTTGTGCTGCACATACTGACACAGAACCCCGGTGTGCAGCATCCTGGGCTATGCTCAGACATGCTCTGTGTGTTGACGCCACACCAGCATGTGGTTGTGTTGGACAAACAACTCCCTGTGCCAAAATGCCCCCAGACCAGTGCTGCCTTGGGTCTCCTTCTGACCTTGGGTGGTGTGATACAAGTCCTTCAGCCCCAGACCAGTTCAAATGCATGCTTGAAATGCAGTTATTTGGGAAGCCAAGGACTTTCTTCTAGAAGGGTTGGATGCTGTGCCTTGGATGGCACATGCCTGGAATGGGTGATGACACCTTGCACCAACACCACAGCAAAAGCCATTGCTGCTGCCGGTAAGGATACAAGATCACGCTTGGGAAAACCTGAGACTTGTTGCCTCCTGACCTGGGATTCATCATGTAATTGCAGGAACACAGTAGCATAGATGTCAAATGACTGAACCTCTAAGGGACTTGTGGAACTCATGTGTTCCAACTTCTCACTCAAAGCAGAGCTAATTTCAGCATTAGGGCAGATCATTCAGGAATGTGTCCACCTGAGTTTTGGAAACCTCCAAGGATAAAAAATCCACAGCCCTTCTGGGCAATCCAGTTTTTGCACTGTTGCTTGGGTTTTTTTTCCTTATACCCAATGAGACTTTGATGAAACTTTTGTCTTGGCCCATGAAGTTTCTCACCTCATTTAGGGTGAAACAATTTGCAAATTGCAGATGAGGAGGAGTGCTCGTCTTTTCCCACTGGTGAGACCTTGTGCATGCTGCTTCCCTTCCACTGCCAGTTATCCTGGGTTGCAGACACCTCCTCCAGCTGCCATGTCCGTTGGAGATAGCCAACCCTTCCTCAGCTGTGTCCACATGGAAGGCTGGGATAGCTTCTGCTGTCAAAGCAGGAGAAAACCTGCTTTTAGGAAGAGGAAGAGAAGCTTTTTGTCTTTAGCTGCTCCACCTGCAGCTCCCGCGTTCAGGGGCTGCACACTCACACCAAGCCTGTCTGTGGTGTCCATGTGCTTGGCATAGAGCTCATCTTCTCTTCAGAATGCAAATTAAGACAGAAATTACAATGTTTTGCATGTTTTTGTTTGTTTGCTTGTTTTTCCACAGTGTGTAGCTGCAGTATTTATGTTATTGGAAAGCCATGAGCTCTCTGTGGAGTCACCCTGCATCCCAGGATGAAAGGCAAACATGTAGAGGGGGCTGGTCGGAGCAGTGCATTTGAGAAACATGGATGAAATAATCCTCAAGCAATTAATTTATTTAGAAATGACAGAGGAGCTAGCAGGTGATTCCTTTGTTCTCTGACAGGGACAATAATCTTTTGTCTATAAAAAGGCTTTGAAAAAAAGCTTTATAAGTTGAATCCATCAGAATTTTTTCAATGAAGTATTTTTGACAGAAAATATTGATCAAAATTAAAAGGATTACAAAAAAATAGCTAGAAATGCTACAAATGGTCATGAATCTGTAGAGGAAAAATATAAGAGGAATGCTTTCATTTCATAAATTGTTCATTTTAAAAATATCTGGAATTTCACAGTGGTATTTTTAAAGTTGTATGTTCTGTAGGATTTTTTTAACATCACGGCTGACATGTCATGAAATCATCACAGCGCATTATAACATTTTATCATTTCTAGCTCAGAGTGTTGCCTGTTTGTTGTAGTGAAACAGTTTGGTGCCTGATCAAAGTGTCTCCTGCCTGTCTTGTAAAAAAAATAATGTCAAACTTCCATTATAACACAGACAGGAGACACTTTGATCTAGAAAAGAAAATATGTTAGTGTTTACTAAGTGGCAGATGGTTTTAATAGTTTTAAAATGAAACAATAAAAAAAAGAGATTTCTATATAATATGCAGTACAAATGAAATGCCATGAAATTATATGAAAAAAAAACCTAAACCACAGATAAAAAGCAGGAAAGAGCATTTCTTAAGAGTGACTTTTTTATGGTTGAGGGTTTTTCCTTTGCCATTTGCTTTTGACCTGGCTGGGTTTGCCAGGCACTGAATCTGCCCTGCACTCTGCTGCTGGGATGGGGACATGTAGCTGGCAGGGCTGTGAGGCTGGAAATGCCTGACTTGTTTAAAAAGAGAGATGAGGTTGACCCATGTGACAAGGATGACTCCTGCATTGTTGCCATTGGCTTGTTTAATGTCCAAAAAAAAATTCCAGATCAGCAAGAGCCTATTTTTGGCAAATATATTTCTTAAACAAAAATAAAACCCAAAAGAGCTGCCCAATCTGGAGCATAAACTTGAGACAGTTATCTGTGGTACTTGGGGACCTGTTCCAGGAAACAACATGCTCAGCTCCACATCTGACTCCAGCTATCTGAGAACTGGGTGCCAGCATCACACCATACGTATAACAAAGCTATTATTACAATTACTACTACTATTATTATTATTAATTCCAGCATCAAACAGAACTATATGATAGTGTGCACACAGTGAACAGCATCCAGAAATAAACACACACACAAATGCCCCCCAGCAAGACCAGAGGGAAATCAGACCAGCTCCAGGCTGGCTTATCAATATGGTTTAAACCAGTATAAAGCAAAAATGTCCTTTTCTGTTGCAGGTCCTTGCAGTTAGATAGGTTGGTAAAAACCCAGTGAGGGTTCCCGTACCCCTCTGATAACTCATCCTGCCCTGCTTTAACTGTTATCCAATAAAGTGTAACCATCATTGCTGATTGTAGGATCTTTTAGGTTGGAAAAGATCATCTAGTCCAACCATATAGCAATAGCTGAGCTTGCAGCTGCCAGCAGCATGGCTGGCTGGTGGTGGGACATCACACTGGTGTCCTAGCACAGGCTTCCAGCTGCACAGGCATCTGCCAAATGGAAGAGCAGCTAACTGCTGGCCTTCCTGCATCAGACTATGGCAAGTCCTCAGAAGACATGAGATGGCCAGAAATGTGTTTGCATTTGTGCCATCAAAACTGGGGGTGTCCAAGCCTGAGGCACAGCTGTGCCATCAGGAGAGGCAGCTGTGACATGGAATGGCTGTGCTTCCTGACTGTCCCTGAGGGCCTGCCTGAGCCTGCAGTCCTCCGGTGTGCCAAGATGCTGGGCATCTACCTGCCTTACCTATCTGCAGGATGGAGCCAGCACAGCTTGCAGGGTGTCCTGAAAACTTTTCACTGTGAGATTCCTTATATATGGCTCTGTTGGGTGTCAGTGGCTTTCCACTGTGCTATTCATAGCAGGCCTCCATGTGCCTTTGAAAAGCAAGGCCATGGCACATGGAGGGTTACTGCAGGAGGAAACACAGGGAAGAGGAAAGACAGATTTCAAGCCTCTAGTCAGCCAAAAAGCTGAAATTGTAGGAAGTGGCACTGAAAAGATGAAAAAATAAAGAAAAGAAAAGGAGATTTGAATGGATCCAAGCCTGCTGAGTGATATAAAGAAGAAAAACAGTGTCGGCATGAAACTCTTCCAGCTGCTTTCCACAGACCCAGCACAGCAAATTTGTCAAAGGAAATAAAGCAGACAAGGGAGTGAGATGGGCCAAGGCAAAGAGGGCACAGAGAAGGATGCTTTCAACCTCCAGCAAGGCCAGAGTGTTGAGCTCACCTCTGCATGTGGGCCTGTGACCAGCACCAGATTTCAGGTGCTCTCTGAGAGGCACACCAGGGATGTGGATGGGGCTAAATGGGGAAATGTCCCCTGGGACTACAGCAATTGTGTCAGCTCTGCCCCCAACCACTCAGAGTGAAGCAGGGAGAAGAATGGGCGCTGGCTGTTTGGTCTGTCTTCTGCAAGACCTGTCAATCCCTCCCTTCATGCAACAGGTGAATCAGGGGAAGAAGAAAAAAACAAACAGGAAAGAGAGAAGCCACTGGGCTCCTAATCAGTTCCAGTGCTTCAGCCTCACACTGTTTTGTGTGCAGGCAGAGAACACCTTCAGCAGCGGAGACATTGCACATCCCTCAGGATGCCTTTCACTCCTGGGTGCTTTGCAGACCCTAATTTAACCCTGAGCAGGATATACAGGTTCTAGCTGTAGATATTTAACAATTTGCTAGAACTGAGCAGGTGAGTCCACTTCCTCAATAGCCAGTGGGAAAAAGGAGATGCTTCCCTCCAAACCCGATTACGTGGCCTCTGGGTGAGTTATGTTGCCCTCACACTGGCCCGTAGCAGGGCCTGGGCTGGTGCTCAGGGGGGCAGGCTGCACGCCAGGGTGCCCAGAGGAGGGACACCTGCAGTCCACTCACCACTCACACCATCATCGTGTGGTGCCCTCTGGTCTCCCATCCCCTCTGCAGCCCCAGCCAAGCAGCACCTGCCCTGTGTGCTGGTGGCTTCTACTGGCAGTAGAAGGAAATTAATGAAGAAAGAGGGAAAGACTGACATTGCATCGTCATGTCCAAGAGATAGCATGCCTTTCTCAGTCTAGGACATGAAGTAGTTATGAAGAAGATGCCGTGTCAAGAGTGTCCACAGGGGAAGGCTACCATTCATGTCTGGTGGGAAGACAATACCATCAGGTCCTGCAATCAACCAACCCCCGTGAGAGACTGAAATGTTAATGGTTAATGACTCAAAACAATGGCCCATTTGTGGAGGCGCCAGGGTGCTTTACACCCCCCGAGAGGGAGGAGGTGAGGTTTTGGGTGTGTAATGGCAAACCTCTGGTCTGCACAAGACAGAGGGCCTGAACAATCACCACCACAGGCTACAAACGGGCGTTGAGGCTGATAAGAAGCAGATCCAATTGTCCTCCCTTACTCAACTCACTCAGTTGTAAAACTCCCCCCACATCCACCCCTGGGAAAGATCCTGAGGGTTTTCATCCCTCCTGATGGGGCATTCCTGACTCAACTGCGCTGATGTGAGAGGCAGCTGTCATGTCTTAGAAGATGTCATAAACCATCAAAGACCCCCAAAGTGCCCCCAGACTCATTTCTGAGGCCTTCCACCAGAGAACTGAAAGCTCTGTTCCCACTGACCCTGAGTGTATTTGAACCCACTGAACTTTGTGTTTTATGGGTTCTTCCCCCCCCCCCCTCCCCCAGCAGATCAAGACTATGATCATCACTTTGAGTCAGGGACACTAATTTGCAACAATCAAGTCTTGTCCTGAGATCCGTGGGTGGTGATATGTTTCTACTCTAACTTTTTCTTTCTCTTTCTTTCTTTTTCCCTATACATTTTATTAAGTGAGTGATATTTTTGTGCTTTCATATTGACATATTACTATAGATAATAATAACCAAAACTGCTACATACCTGTTTTCCATTGCAACCAAATTGTGCTAAAATAAACCCTACAGATATATATATATACATATATATATATATTTAAATATATATCTTTACAAACACTGATCATCCAATGTTCTTTCCCTCTAACCCACCCCAAGGGATCTATTAACAAGAACCTGGGTTACCCTTGCCTTTTGGGGCTGGCCATAACAAACCCCTGCCAGATGGGACCCTGGAGCTGTGAACACAACTCCAGGGAGAGGGGATGGGGAGCAGTTACCAGCAAAAAGGATGTTAAATGCCATGGTGTTGTGGAAAAAGCACTGGGACGAGATCTGATGGCTGGTCCTGTAGGAAAAGAAAGCTACAAGAAAGTTGAAGAGGAATTTTTTACAAGAGTATGTAGCGATAGGACAAGGGGCAAAGACTTTAAACTGAAAGAGGGTGGGTTTATTTTAGGTATTAGGAAGAAATTCTTTGCTGTGAGGGTGGTGAGGCACTGGCACAGGTTGCTCAGAGAAGCTGTGGATGCCCCATCCCTGGAAGTGTTCAAGGCCAGGTTGGATGGAACTCTGAGCCACCTGATCTAGTGAAAGCTGTCCCTGCTTATGGGAGGGGGGTTGGAACGAGATGATCTTTAGAAGTCCCTTCCAACCCAAACCATTCTATCATTCTATGAAAAAGAGTTTATGGATAAAAGCCATGAGGTTAATGAATCAGTAGCAGCCAACCTGAAGAGCAGTTTGTGTTTTTCACCTTTGGTATTTACAAAAACTAGCATACAAAAACTAGCTCTAACACATAAAAGATACAAGCCTGTGCGTGTAACTTCTGGCGTCACTCAGGGTTCTTCCTGGGAAGAAGTGAGCAGGAAGAGGATGGAAGAGAGCCTTCAGTGACACATACCAACAGAAACAAAAGCAAGCTGTTGCTCTGCTCTTGAAGGTGGCAAGTTAGGAGCAGTGGCCTGAAGCTGAAGGAGGAGCAGGGTTCAGGTAAGACTTTGAGACAAGGGCTGAGCAGTGAGAAGTCACCCACTGGGGTGAAGCTTCCTGGACTTACATGGAGCTCAACAAGTGGTTCAGAAATGGCTTCTGCCAGCAGGAAATGCTTGTCTAAACACAGCTCCCCCAGCCACCTTATCAAGAAGAAAGTTGGAGTTTCTGAGAGACAGCACTAAACCTATGTCATTATCAATGCTGTGTTTTCAAGAGGGGTCTCTAGATAATGACACTAATTCTGTTTCTCAGGCAAAATTTCCATAAGATTTGCTGGAGGCTATGCACAAATAATGAACGTTCCTTGGAGTTTGATACTACAAATGTTTTTGCTCAGAAATAAATCTGTTGATTGAGGAAGTCATTTACTGCTAGAAAAATTGTATTGTCTCCTAAATCCAGCCATGAACCTAAGGAGATGAGGCTACCTAGTCAGATGTGCGCTGTTGACTTGGTCTCGGTCAGAACACGCTTGAGCTCCTGTGCTCACTGCTTCCTCCACTGCCTCCTCCTCCTCCTTGGCATCCCAGTGCTCCAGGTGCTCTGGGGCAGATTTTGTTTTCCTACAGGGCTGGTTCAGTGTGATGAACATGTGTGGAAGGGAGCATAGGAGGCAGCTTTGTGCTGTCTGCCCAAGGATCTTTGAAATGGCTGGGCACCTCGTTGTGAGCAATAATTTGGGGATAATGATAACCTAAGACATATGTCTAAGAAGCTGTTTATAATGGTTTTTTTTAATCATTTCCCTCTTAGTTAAAGGTCACAGGATCAACAAGCCACAGCAGTCCAAGTATTGTTGTTCTTAAAGCTCAGGACTAAGTACCAATCTCAGCTTGGCCAGACTTTGCTGAACCCTTTCAAGGAGATAGCCTTACACAGTGATTTGTACAAGCACACTTGTATAGAAACATTATGTTGGGATGCATCTAGTGTGATCCCTGCACTTCAGGGTTTGTGGAAGCTTGAGTGGGTTGGAAAGGCCTTTAGGTACCAGCAGAGCACAGCACAGCTCAGGGACCAGATGCTCCAGCCCCCCGAACTCCACATCCCTGCCTGAAAGGTGGCCCAGTCCATCTCAATTAAAAGTCTCTAACAAGCTTGTCACCTAAAACTAGAAACACAGGAACAGATCTTGTCACCTGGGCTCACCCAAAAGTCTTCCCTTGAGAGTGATTAAAGCTGTTCCAGGTGGCAGCAGTGACAGTCGCTGCCCTCCCAACACCAGGTAGCAACCTTCATGAGAAAAGCCCACCAAACCCCCTGCACTGCTCCCCAGTATGGAGCAAAACTCCTGCCAGTTTCATGTCCAGACATGTTTTCTATCAAGATGTAGCAGCTATTAAATATTGAACGCTGAAAGTTTGGGGAGGAAGGTAACAAAACAAACTTTATTGCTATTTCCAGAGCAGTTTCCTAAGGCACAAACACAAGTTTCAGGGGGAACCATGCCAGGCTGGTGACTGCTTTCCACCATCCAGCTCAACCTCTTGCTTTCCCTCCTTGCCCACCCTTTGAAAGCATGTTCCTACCTGGTGTGCAGACAAAAAACCCAAAGAGAGCCAGCAGCGGGATCTTACAGGGGACTTCTCCTGTGACTTCAAAAATATGGGTGGGGAGAGGGGAAAGAGGAGTTTTCAGTTGTTACTGCTTTGCGCTTTTGCTCTGCTAGCTCATGTAAAAACAGATGCAGAAGGACAAGATAAGGAACTCTGTGGTTTCATCTTGTGACCTCAAACAGCAAACACCCCTCAAAAACAGTTTACTATGTGGTCACGTTGCTTCGAAGAAAGGATAAAAAGCCCAACTGAAAAAAACACAATATAGTAATTGAAAAATAATATTTAGTCACAGAGGAGCTATAAATAAAATAGAAGGTGCCCTGAGATCTGAAAGCCTCAACAACTGAATAGCATCTCTCTCTCTCTCAGGAGGTTTCTACTTCTTTTTCTCTCCTAGAGATGCTTCAGTTGCTATTGATACAGGCACCTCCTCCCAACAACTGGCTAAATGGTTTACCCACCCCCCTTCAAGTCCCTTTAAAATAGATACTTTTCAGCATGTGCCAGGAATATCTTTATGTGACATGTGCTAAGATGTTACAACTTCTATTCGGTTTAATTTGAGTGAGTACAATGAAGCAGGGTGAGGCAGGGCTCTGAGGCTGGGGACAAACATGGAAAGGGGAAGTTTATTAACTTATAGTAATTTTGAACTGCTAAGTTTCATTTTCATGTGTACTGCTAGCATGGTGCTACAGAACAGGTTGAAGATTTAAAAAAAAAAAAAAAACCCAAACCAAAAACATTAAATACCAATATGTTAACTATAGCACTTACAGCTTCACAGAAAAAACAGATGTTCTCTAAATGCAGATGTTGCCAGGACTGAAATAACAGCTGGCACATACTGATAATTACTAATTGGGCTCGTTCAGTGGGTAGAGCTTAACAGCAGCAGAGTAAAGGCTGAGTAATAGACTGTCTCCTTCCCCCAACTCCTGAGAGTGTCTGAATTTCTACTTTGGCTTCCTTTTCTTCTTCCTTTTCCTTGCCATTTTTAATTTCAGCCTCATTGGTGCCTTCCAACAGCCTGTTTCCTCTCCCCCCACCCTGGGTACCCATCCCATGGAGGCATGTCCTGGGGCAGATCCCTACTGGCAGCTGCTGAAGCCCCCCCTCCCCAGGGCAGCCGCTGAGCAGGGAAGGAGGTTCAGAGCAATCAGCCTGAGAGGTGTCACCCACACTGGTCCCCCTCTCACCGAGGGCAATATGCCTGCTTGATGCCAAGCATGGAAGTTGAGCTTCAAACACAGTTTTGGTGCAGAGAGTGCAAAGACCAGCACAAGGCAACTCAGCAGGAACATCACCTTGACTCCGAGGGATGAGACCTGGAGCTGCGTGGGGCTGTGGCCAGAGGAGACACAGGAACAGCAACTGAGAATCCCAGGCTGCTTATGCTGTGAGTGGTAGTTCCCATTGTTAGTCACGGGCACTTTGAGCAAAAATGCTGCCTGACACATCAACAAGTGGCAAAAGTGAAAGAGAAAAACAGACTGACTTGATTTAATGTAAACATGAGAAAAACAAATCCACCCAAACCCCCGTGCTGTGTTATCAGAAAGGTACCAGGCTGTAGGAATGCTGTGGGTTAAATTAGCTTGTAATAGTTGATTTTAAGTTATATTTTTTTTGTAAGAAAAGCAAATCAACCAGTTTTTCCTAAGGACTGGAAAATGCCAAGACCTGTAATATACTTTTTTTAAAGTGTGTCTTCAGAGATGTGAGGATGATTCAACAGTAAAGCTGGACTGTGGCCAAACATGTCTGAGAAATAGTCCCCCTTCCATGGTGTAGTGGGTCATTCTGCCTGGCCACACAAAAATTCTGGGTATGGGTCTCCTTCCTCCCCCTTGGGACACTAGAAAATTCCCTTTCCTCCCTTCCTGGGAAAAACTTCACCGCTGGGATAGAGGGAAGGGAAAGGAGTACATCTGTGTGCTTTCCACTCATCTCCTTTTCTTGGTGGATTTAGACCAAGGAAAAACTGTAAATGAGTTTTGAGTCAAGGCACACTAGGCTTGAATTAAAAGCCCTCCTTCACAAGCCAACTTCTGGCTATTGCCAGCTTTGGCAGCCCAAGTGTTGGTGAGCTGGTGGGCCTTTGTGGCTGAGTGGGCTCTCTATCCATGGAGCAGGGTCAGAGCCTGAGCCTGACCCTGGGCACAACCGCCGCAGTCACAGGGGGAGATTTTGGATCCCTTCAGCCACAAAGCCTCAGTTCTTCTGAGCCATCTGTGTATAGATGCAGATGCACACACTCACAGGAGTTTTTTTGCAGGGTGTGGTTTGACGCTTCCTCTACTGGTTTCACTGGGTCAGAGTTACACGTTGCAATGAACAGGCAGGAGATTTTCCTGCCTTTTGAAGAAGGTGTTTGGGAAAAAGGAACCCTGCCTTCTTCAGGCCCCAGGGGAACATACCTGAGTGACCCTCAGAGAGCCCCACTAATGCCCCCACCACCCCCACACCACCTCGGCATTGCCTTCCTTACCAGGTTTGGGCTGTCTTTCCTCTCTGGTGGGTGGGATTTCACTGTGCTTCACACTTGCCTTCCAGATCCACTGGTCATTACTGCTTTCTTATTTCATATATGTATATATATATATATATATATAAATTAATTGTAAGTATGTATACACAAATAATTACATATATACGTGTTATCTATGTTTTTTGGGTGTAATTCTATCACACACACCTTTTCTATGGAGGGGTGGTGCAGAAGGGGCTGCTGGTGGTTGTTCGTCTGTCCCTCTAAGTGTGCACATCTCCCTGAGTCACCTTGCCCACCACCAGCTGTGGCAGTGGGACACGTGTGGGGCCCCATGGGAAGTGAGGACACTTGCCTAGAGAAGCCTTGTGAGTCCCCTCTGAATCCTGTTTGTCGCCACTGTGTGACCTCCATTTCTCTTGCTACCTG
>VZTJ01002438.1:1126988-1156766 GCA_013397795.1 Orthonyx spaldingii
ACCTGTGTCACATCTTGCCTGACCCCCAAACCCCTACGTCTCCCCCATGCTGCCACATGCTCTCCCATGTGCCCCCATGTCGCACTACGTCTCCAGGTGTGTCCTGCTGTCCTCCCACACCTGTCCTTCCATGTTTTCCTACATGTCCTGCCACTCTTCCATGTGTCCCTCCCACCACACCCCATGTGTCCCTCCCACCACACCCCCACGTGTCCCTGTGTCCCCCCACACCCCCAGAGTCTCCTGTGCCCCTACATGCACCTTCCATGTGTCCCATCTGTCCCTTTGCACCTTCTTAAGTGTCTCCATGTGCCACACATGTTCCCCACACCCTTCACACATCCCACCAAACCCCCTGCATGTCCCCAGTGGTCCCCAATGCTTGTCCCACTATGCTTCCATGCCTGTCCCTTGCACCCTCCTTGTGTGTGCCCCACCAGCTCTCCCAGCTGCCCCATTCATTACTGTCCCTGGGCAGCAGAGGTGGCTGACATCTTGGTACAATATGCTACCAAACCCTGAGGTGTCAGTCTGATTTTGGGAGAAGCAGCAAGGTTACCATCTAAGACGAAAGCAAAAACCCCTTTCCTCTTGTGACAAGCACTACTTATTTCAAGCCCATATGAGCACAGTCTTGAATGTTTTGGTGTAAATTGCCTGCTTGTGACACACAAACCAGTTCCTGAAACGAGAGCGCAGGCGGCTCACTGGCTGCTTTGGTCTGGGGCTGTCTCAACTTTCAGGATATAACACGTCCCCAGGAATTATTTCAAGCTGTAGCAAGAAAACACATGGCAAACTGTCCAGCTGCTTGCAGTAGCCCTGCAACCAGATCTGCATTGTGAAAGTATGACTAAAGATGGCAGGAGAGAGAGGGTGCCCCATGGCATAGCTGCATGGCCAGGTAACCAACGTAGGTTGTTATTGACAACCAGAAAACAATAAATCTATTGCTACATGCTTTTTAGGCCAACTTTTGGCTGGCAAACAAGGAATGTGATGGACCTTCCCAAGGCTGGTATTCTGGTGTTTGCTTTGGGTATTGACATTTCATATCCCATTGTTCAGAGCTGGGAAAAAAACCCAGTTATTGATTGGGAAAGAGCTATCTTTGTAGAAAGGCGTAAGGGCCTTGTTTTCATATTATTTGCACATCTTCTCATTATACTGGGTGTGGAGAGGGAAAGGCTGCCTCCGTGACACTGTGTGGTGCAGAGACTTCCCACCCTGGATGCACACTGAGGTGACAGTGTGGCTGATGGAAAAGGCTAGGTTGTGTGGATTAGACTGTGTGGATTAGACTGTGTGGATTAGTTTCACATCCAGCCCAGTATCCATCTCCAGATGTGGCCAGATGTTTTGGGAGGAGGGAGTACAGGGCTTCCAATGCTTCCCCTGCCAAGCTCTGAGATCTTTGTTCGTTTCCTGCAGCTTCCTAGTGTTTGCCCTGCATTCTTGACTGCTATTGAAGGCTAAGCTCTTTGGTGGACACTAAACACAGGTCCCAGCTCTGGACCAGCAGTGGTCTATGCAGAGCCTGTGTGAGTCCAGGACTCCTTTCCCCCCCCTTCAAAATATCTAATTTTGCTGTTGCATGTGTTGAATTTCATCTGCCCCTTGACCCCTCACTGTCTGCAGTTCTCACAGCCTGTCCTTGTCCTCAGACAGTTCCTTATCAGCAGCCAACTCTCTCACCTCCCTCCTCACCCCTTTTCCAGGCCATTTATGAAGGATTGAGCAGCCGAGGTCACTGCACAGACCCAGACCCTGACGGAAGGTCACTGCTATCACGCTGCCATATGAGAACTGGCTGTCTTCTCCTGACCTCCGTTTCCTGTTTTTCAGCCCATTATTTGTAGATAGCAGGACCTGCTTTCTTATGCCTGAGTGGCTGCATTTCCTGAGGAGCTTTCTCTGCAGCCTCATTTCATCCTAAGCAGCTTCCTGGGCTAATGGAGCTGTTGTGCCCACAGGAATGGTGTGCTGGTCCCAGCTTGCCTGAGCCTTGGGATGGCGGTATATGTGCCTGGAGGTCCCGAGCCACCCCACCACCCTGGCATCTTTGGTAGAAACACACGTGTTTTGGGTCTCCCCTGCAGTCAGTGCGGGGCAACAACTCCGGACTCTCCAAGGGGCTGGTCTCTGCTCATCATCCATGGCAGATGCCCATCATCTTGGGGCCCTGCAGCCACTGACTCAAGGCTGAAGAACAAATAGCAACGGTCTCAGCTCAGCTGAAGTCTGTAAGAACATGTGGCTAATTCGGTGTATGCACACGTGCTACCGGGACCAGTGTGGTTTCTGAGCAAGCCCAGGTGATTTTGCAGCTGGGATAGGGCTCAAGGCACATGTTTTTAACACTCCTGTTCATCTCACATGGTGGTGAGTCAGGTTCTAAGACCTTTGTTAACTCTGCTCTCTCCATTTCTTCTTGTTGCCATCAAGCATTCAAGGTTTATCACCAGCAGTCATGTTGGGTTTCCCCTCAGCAGCAGCACATGAGGAGTCTGTGCAGTAGCTGTAGCAGCACCATGGTAGGACACATTGGATAGGCACAGCTTGTTTCTCTTCCCTCAGCTCTGGATGACAGAAATAACACAAAATGGTGACAGTTCTCCTATTGTTTTATTTCATGGTAATTTTCTTCTCCCTCCTTTCTCTGCCCCACTGAGGGACATTTTGTCAGTTTGCAAACATCCCCCTGTTCACATTTGCTGAATGTTACTACAGGCATTTCTTTCATGTGACAGCTTGAAAAAGGGATGTGAAAGCTTTCCTTCTTGTCTTCCTGGCCTTTCCCTCCATCATCTGACCCTCATGAATGTTCTCCAGCAAACAGTTTGCCTTTCTTGCATGGTAGAATCTGGAAATAATTGCCTGCCACAGCACTTACTTCTATCAGTGAATAAGCTTGTGTAATTGCACTGTGGTCTTTGCTCCACAGTTCATTTTCTTAGCTCAGAAATGTGCTTTTTAATTTTTTTTAAACCATTGCATATATGCTGTTTATCCCCAGAATTCATTGTTGCCAATAAAGTAGGAGAATAGGGGATAATCATCACTTAAATGCTTTAAAACCAATGCCATGTGTTGGGGAAAAAAACCCAAGTCAAACAAGGAAAAAGCCTTACCATCCTCAAAGGAATGTACATCAAATGTGCTCTAGCCAAAGTACTCACTTTTTCTGACAGATCTTATAAAAACACAAGGTCCTGATAATTTGACAAACCACAGCTTGGTTCCTTGAATCCCCAACCACAGCTCAAAAGTTGGCTGATTTGTATCAGAGCCTCTGTAGTTCTGGTTATTGCTGATCATTTGTTTGTAATTGGTATAGCAAGCTCTGGGAGCAGCAAATGTCATAATCCTGTGTCACTGTATAGCTCCAAGGAGATTGCTGATAAATAACAATAATATACACACATAATAGATACAGGAAGCAGCCAAACAGGATAATAATTGCTGTCTTGGTGGAGCTTATTAACTTAAATCAGGCAGAAAGAGTTTCTGTGAATGGATGCCATCTTTGTAATTTCCTGGGAAAAAAAAGGCCAATATACAGCTTTCAAAATATGTGCCCTGAGAGATGTGCTTCATGTGACCAGAGAGGAGCTGTAGATATGTCTGTGCATTTTTTTTTCTTTTTTTTTTTTTTTAAATGGTGTCTAGTATTTGCCCCAGGACTGGCCACAGAGAAATAAACTGTCTCTGTTCTGGTTGTCACTGTGACCCCATCACAGCATCTATTTCCTCACCTAACACTGGTCCTGCACTTGCCCCCCTGAAGCAACCCAAACCCAGCTGACCTGAAAGTCCTCCCTAAATCTGGGTGACATTTCAGTGTCTTGGGATGGCTTCCCCCATTTTCAAAGCCCAGGAATGTCTGCTCTGCATGCCCTGGTGCAGCTGCCTGACTTTCACACCTCTGAACAGGACTACTTCAGGTTTTGCAAAAAGCTAAGGATGTCCGCAATACAATTCTCTAACTCCAGTGTTAGCCAAAAGCCCAGCTGCTTGGTTGCCCATGCATGGTCTGTCTATAAAGGAAATTATTCCAACAGAAAATTCGGGGCAACCTTTGGCCAGATTCAACTACACATCCAAGCTGCTTTTTGCCATTTCATTTACGCAAAGTTGTGGGAAGCACAGGTAAAATAGCTACTTGTTTAACACATATATCTCTATTTTACAGCTTGGGATTGATCTAAAGCAATAGGATAGGATATCTATCCTGAATACATACATTTTTAAGACATAAAGGGGAAATGCTGGTTACAGTGAAATTTATGGGCATTTTCCTAGGTTTGCATTCACTACCCTGTGAGTCCTGTCTGAGCTTCACCATCAAGGCAACATCTTTAAGTTCATCTCTACAGATGAACCTCACAGCTGAAGTTCATTGAGTTGACAGCTCCCAAGGAGGAGTTCTCACACGGCGGATTTTCATCTCTGTTGGCTGGCATTAGTGTGAAGTCAGAGGAGTTATTCCCAGTACATATTGGTTTAATTAGAATTAGTCGTATCCTCAGTCAGTGAAAATTATCAAAGAGGGAAATGTTAGGGAATTCTCTGCTGCTGAACTGTGGAGAAATGTATGCAGAAATAGGATTCCCAGGTCCCTCGCTCAGTTAATGAGGTGCACGGCATGGGCTGGGTCCCCTTGGTGCAAATGTGGGATAATCAGTGTGGTCTGGAATTGCACTCTCGGGAGAACCAGTCCATCATGCTCCCGCACTGCGGCTCAAGTCCTCTTCCATTCTGAGTTAATAATAAACACAACCCAGCTAAGTGATATACGTGACACATTTATTACCATGTCCTTTAGAAGCAATTTCCTTTCTGCTCTGTTTTCTCACAGACAGTATAATTACCAAGTTAAAGAGAACACAGAAGAAAAAAGAAAAAAGTTTCCAGACTTGATCTTTCCCAGATGAAATGACAAAATTACTGAACCAGTGTATACTCTTCAGATCTGTAAGGAGATATACCTTAGGGTTAACAGCTGCATTTCAGCAAGTCTTCAAGTCAAGGGACAAAGTGAAATCAACTCCATATAGGTACAGCTTAGCAGCAGGAGATTTTTACATGATTCTACTGAAGCCATTTGTGCCTACATGGAAGGCAGGCATTATGACATTCCTATCCATGTTTTCCAAAAGAAACCTAGCCACCATTCCAGACATAACAGATTGCTCAGTCCCATACAGGGAAAAAAAAAAAAGAGGCAAAATCTTAATGCAGTTGGAGCAGGTGACCATTGACTTTGTCAGAGTTAGAATTTCCCTTGTGTGTGGCCTCATCTTGGGCTGCACAGGGTGAATGCCATGAGTTTTGCATTTCTTATTCTTCCTGTCCACTCTGTAGCCCCATCACCAGGGAACCTGTTCAATTGAAGAACAAAAAATAATCCCTTTATTGCAAATTGCTCAGCAGCAGGTGCTCTAAGCTGTCCTATGCATAATAGTTGCATATTGAGCACAGTGGTGTTGTTGATCTCAGACATCTTCTCCAACCTTAATGATTCTGTGATTCATAAACCAGAAGGCTGAGAGGAGTGTGAGTGAGGGTGTGCAGGCTGAGAAGCACAGGGAAAACAAACCCATTGGATTTCTCTGCACCAGTGTGCCCAGTGAGAAATAGTTTCCATACATGCTTTCAGTTCCTTCTGCTTGGAAAGAAAGGACACATCCCCAAGGCACAATCATTACAATGGGTTCTATGTAAGTTGCTCTTTATAAGCATTTGTCAAACTGCAGTGAGCACAGGACAGTGTGGCAATGTGTCCTCATTCAGCAGTGGTTCCCATGAGCAATGGATCATGCTGGGAATCAGGCAGACCACTGCTGGGTTCTGGCACAGGGAGGCAAGCTAAGGTGCTTGTGTCTTAACCTCTAAAATCCCAAATTATTTGGCTTCTGATATCCTCAGAGGGTCTGCATTGAGTGTCTTGGTCAAAGCAGCAGGAGCACTGTCTGGGCGGCAGGACCTGAGTTTTAAATCATCCCCTGGAAAGTGCTCTGTTTCCCTGTTGGTCAGGGATTTGGAAACTCTCAGAGCATACTGCAAAGCTTGCAGTTGTGTGAGTCTGTCCACTCCATATTAGCTTTCAAGAAGGGTAATTTAGCAGTAGCAAAACTAGGAGGAAGAGTCAGCCAGCAGGAGGGTGATGTGACGGAGCGACAAAATACATGTCCCATAGGGTGAGGCAGACCAGGACTTCACACTCACCTTTCTTCAGCACCACCAGACCAAGAGCATGTCCAGATCAAGCATGAGGAGGATCACTTGGAAGGGTAAAACCCCTCTTCCTTGTGGAGAAAGACTCAGGAGCTGGTTTTCAGGGACTGCTGTCCTGTAGGGCTGGTCTTGAAAACTGCCTCTGTCAGGGCAGGCATTGGGACCCCCATGGAGCCCTCACACCTCTGAAAAACCTGTTTTGTGACCCCTCATGGCCGTCCCAACCAGTCAGTGGGCCTGGTGCCCCAGCAGACTTTCTGCTTCTTGCCAGGCAGCTGTCATGAGGTTGGCTTGAACAGGGATGTTTATTACAGCCGAGGGCAGAGATGGACACCCTCGGGTCTGTGATGCTGGAATATCCCCACGCTGTGGATCAAACATAAAGAACTAATTAAGTTTAATCCTTCTGAGGCAGAAATCATGGGCCAGATTTCAGCTGGTGTAAATCAGCATGGCTCTGCTGGGGTCGATGGAACAAACCAAGCCTGTGCCAGTACAGGCTCTGGATTGGTGCCTGCCATTGTGCACAGTCACAAACACTGCTGAGTGCCATGAAATTAGAATGAAAGATTAATAAAATCATATTTTGCATTGTCCTCAGCACAGACAGGACATTTGAAATAGCACAGCAGCCACGTATTGTTGGTGGCTCTGAACCATGTTGCTTTCAAAACACACTGTTGTGTATAGAAATTAATATGGCTACATGGTGAAAAGTATTATCCTCTGCATTATTTGTTAATTTAGCCTTATGGCTAAACACTTCATTTAGCCTTATAGTTTTTATTTTAAATTGCACACAGCACTTCCAAGTGCTCTATAAGCTCAGCTGTTCTCTAGACTGTATTCCTGGGAACACAGGAGGTGGTGCCCCTCAGGGGTTTGCTCATAGAATGTCCCCAATACCAGTTAGAACCAGGTATGCTGGAAGAAATATCTCTTCACTTTTTCTTCTCCTCCTGCAGTTTCTGCAGAATTCCTCTTTATTGACAAACTCTCTGAGAAGGTTTCATTGCAATTTACAGTAACCATAGTCATTTGGCAAATTGAAGTTCACTCCTTTCCTTTTACAATATGTATGATACTGAGTGAAAGGCTTAACATGCAGATATTTTGTTTTGAAGACACATTTCAGGACTATGTACTAGCCTAACACCCAGCCCCTTTTTCCCTAAATAAGAAAGCAAGTTTTTCTAAAGTTGAGCCATTTGCTCCCTATGGCTTAGACTCTGTTCCAGAAATTGTAATTGAATTTTGCAGGTTCTATCTCAAGCTTACTTGCTTAAGGTATTAAAAGGTATTATTGCCTTAAAAGCAGTAATAGTAGATTTGCCATTTAATCATATCACACTTCTGATTTGCAACACAAACAACTTCGTGGTCCAGCTGAAGACTTGAGCTGAAAAAAAAAAGCAGATCAGATTTCATTTCTTGGAGGTGTAATAGCCTTTATTCTTGCAATTACTCACCTATGTCTTCTCAGATTAGAGTTAATTACTGGGAAAGATAAGCTGCTCTTTCTTTCATTGTTACAGCTGGGGTGATATTGGATCAGTATGACTTGGTACATGTTCATTGCACTTTGAGAGACATATTCTCCAGTGAAAATTGACAGAACAATTTCAGCAGACATAAAACCTTCTCCTGAATTTGCACAAGGCCTGCAGATGCTCCTGCCACAGAATAAGTTTCCATACAGACAGATCACGAGAATGGTGATGTGATGTTCTCTTAGAGATTATAAATTCATCAGTCCTCAAATGTGTTACTGCTTTGATTTCATATCCCTGCCACACCCAGGGTGGTTCACTGTGCATTTTCTCATACAGAAAGGAGCCTTCCTAGGCCAGCTGGATGACAACAAAAACCTTAACAGGCATCCTTTGGATATGCTGAAGGGTTGTCAAGCATCTGAAGATCCCTGTTTGATGTCCTCTAAACTGGAAAAGATTTCCCAAACTAAGAGGTTTCGAAACAGCTGCTGCTGGGAGAGCCTTGGTTCCTGGGCTCAGTCCCTGCATTTTAGAAAACATTTTCATAGCTCAAACTGGCTAAACTTGGGATCTTGTGGTGCAATCTCACCTGAGACGTATTTCAAAGGTAGCTCTGATGTCTCCTGGAGCTCCTGTTCCATGTCTGGGCAGTTTAGACAGGTATTTTGGGCCACCAGATCTGTATTGTATGAATTACCATGGCAGATGTGTGAAGGTGAAACATTAATTCCTTTGGTAGCATTAATGCCTGGAGGTCAAGGAGGTATTCCCTTGATCTTAAGGATCCCAATGTATCTCTGTTGACCCAAGGACAGTGGAAGGTAAAAAGGACTGTCTAAAGAGGAGTCAGAGCTGCTGCTGCTCTCATCTGTCTCTCTTCCCTTTCTCTTTTCTTTGACTGCTAAGGAAGCATGTTGGTATTGGCCTGATCCATTAGCATCCTGTTACTACTCCTCACAGCATCCTATCTCAGCTGTCCGCCTGTGTCTGTACCTTTCTCTGATTTTGCACATCATTGCCCATCAATTTATGAATGGGCATTACCCATTCAACTTAATTTTCTCCTTACGTCTGGGAAAGCTTTACTGTCAGAAGCAGGACATGAGAGGGGTTGCATTCCCTGCTGCAGCTCCAGGTTTAGCTGTGAGATGAGAGGAGCCCAAGCCAGCAGTGTTCAGCCCGTGTAGGCCAGCAGGGCACTGGGCTGGACAAGCAAGGCAGGCAGCCTGAAGTCCCTCTCCACTGTGGCCTTGCTGCCCAACCTGGGGGTCATTTCCTCTTAGCATTCCCTGCTTCAGGCCGGTTTGGTGAACCCCTTTGCTATTACAGATGGGCTGTGCTTTCCAAATACTTCTAACTATTCCTGCACCATCACGCTTGACTTCCCACCTGTCTTCATTTAAATCCCCCTTGAACACTCAGTCCCTCCAAGAGGCCTATAAATGCTAACCTAAGTCAAGATAATGTCATTATCACTGCCATCAATGAAGTAACTCATCAAGTGCTGAAATAAATCACTTTCCCTGGGGATTAGTGCCTGAAAGCCAAATGTAATCAGTAAAGCTTGGGTTTGACAAGGCTGTCACAGATAGAATTCATTTACTAATGAGTTCCAGTCTAAAAGTCCACATTGGTAATGTGTCTGTGGTTTTAATGAAACATTACAGAGACCTTTTTCTCAGTAGTTTTTGCTTGTTAGATACATTGTTTGTCATATAAGTCTTCCCACTTGACGAGCAAGTTTTTTTTTCTCCCTCTTCCCCCAGCTAAATAATAGGTCTTTAAGCATTGTGTTGCCAAATGCTGTTTTCTAAAAATCTTATTTGATCCTTTGGAATAAGGATCAAATCGGCCAAAATCAACACGCTAGCTATGCTATTGCCTGTCCATGGAGGGATACTGCCTTTTGCAGAGATTTTTACAAAACAGTTCCTCCTGACAACTGCTGAGTGAAAACGAAAGATGCTATCAGGAGAAAACTTGAATCATCGATAAGGATGGTTCCCAAGCAACCAAATGCAGTCTACAATGGTAATAACAGCACTTTGAAAGTAAATTACTTAGTCTGGTACATGCCCCACTCTCCAATTAATGGCAAGTTCTTATCAGCTGTATTGTCTGGCAGACACATTTAAAGAGCTGAAGTGGCTCTAAAACAACATTTCAAGTGGTAGAATAAAACTCAGAGTCATTCAGATCTCCCAGAGACTAACAGTTTTATAGAGTTTTTACAGAAAATGCCCTGAAGATTTTAATAGAAAATAGCAACTCCTACCTTTTCTACCTTATAGAATATTTCAGTGAATTGTGTCTCTGTTCAAGGCTGACTCCCCAAAGCTACAGAAAAGATATTGCCATAGGTTTTTGACTATTTTACCTGCTTTTCCCCATGGAAAACTGACCCAAGTACCATCAATGTAGTGTTTATTACAGTGCAGAAAACTTTGTCTGCTCTACTGAAGTGGAAAAACCATTTCAAGTGGGATCAAAATTATCTTTTTCAGTAGGTAATATTGCAGGAGGTAATACAGAAACCTGTAAAAAGTACCTTTCTCTGCCACAGTCCACTTCCCAAGTCTGTCACTTGTCAGCTTGACTCCCTGACATGCGTATTCCTTTCTTGTCTGCTTCTCTTCACTATCTTACTGCAGAGAAAGGGTGATGCTCCCCAGTGAGCTGGTCCTAGAGGAGGTCTCGTCTGTCCCTAGTAGCCCTTCTCCTCTTTCCATGGGCAGAGGAACATGGGAAGCAGCAGTCCTCGATTTCTCTTAGCTGGAAGGAAGCCAAGAGAACTCACATCTTCATCTCCATCCTCCTAGAACATTTTAACAAGCAGGGAGGGATTTAGGGGACTTGATGAGCCATGAAAAGGGATATTTTAAATGTTCTAAAATGCATTGCAGAAGAGAGGAGTCAGCAGGTGGTTGTTGTTCTGCATGACTTTTGTGATGAGGGAAAGGGCAGCCACTGTTTCTCAGGTTGCCCCAACAAGGACATTGCTGGGAGCTGGGTGCTGCTGACACAGAGCATTGGGAAATGGGAGACTGGGGAAGCAGGCATCCTTTGTGGTTAGGGACCAGCTGAGAGGAGTGGCAGGGAGTCTGGGGACTCCTGCTTCTTCATGTGCATGGTGTTGAAAGGGCCATAAACCCTGTGGTCCATGTGGGAACAAGGACCAGAACTTCAAAAAAGCAGATGTTTGCTGGGGAAAACACAGGCACTGCAGCCACCCAGGAGCCTGAGCAGCTTACAAAGAACTTTTCACGCTGCAGTTTGGGTTCTTTTAAGTGGCATGCTAAGATCTCCCCATGATTTCTCTTGACTTAGGTATAAAATGGGAGGTGGAAAGAGTGTCTGACCTTGCTTTATCTGATTTGCCTAATTTGACAGTGTCTAGCACAATGATAGTGCTGAACACAACTGAAATACAAACAATACCAAATAACTTTCCGGAAGAATTGTAGAAGCTTGAGGAAGCAGCAAACTAGAGTGAGAATCTGTGTCTAGGACATGGGGCAGGGAAAGACTGTCACTGCCTTAGTTGCAGACTTCTCTATGCTAACATACATTTGACAAATGTTTTAAAAAAATTTTGATGGCATCATAGAGTCTGTCAACATGTAAAGTGCTCCTGGCAAGCTTGATATATTTAGTTTTGGGAATGTGACCTCCATTTCTTCAAATGCGTGCAAGAACCAATCTCCATTCCAATTGCTCTCATGGAAGGACATTTGATCAGAAGCCTCAACACAGGGCAGCCTTTGGGGAGCAAAAAGTCCTTGAGTCCACGGCAAACCACCACGTGACAATGATGTGTCTGCTTGGTGGAAGAAGCACAATGCCATTTAGAAAACAATGGGAGAGGAGGCATGAAGGGAAGAACTCCTTTTACAGCAAGTATGAGAATGTCTTAGGCTGAGTCAGATTTGGAGACTTGATGAACAAGCCAGATGTTTCAAAAGCAGAATTCTGGATACTTGCAGGGACTCCCACCTAATGCCAAAGAGATGAGAAAAGTAAAACAAAGAAATGTAATGATGTGGGTTCCTCCCCTTCCCTCAGATCTATGTATTTCTCATGCTACCTGATTAAAGTGCATATTTTTGTTTAGAAACCAAGGTGAATCGTGGCAGCGCTTCAAGGTCTGAAAGGAGGAGGTCCAAGGAATGTTTGTTGCAGTGGAGAGATTATGACTTTTTTATTTTTTAGTTTCAAGACATATTTCACACATATATATGAAAAAGGGCAGCTATTTAAAGTTGCAGTGAGCAGCAGGGTGTTACGATGCACTGCAGAAGGCAAGGGTAACCAGGTCCTTGTTAACAGATTTCTTGGGGTGGATTAGAGTGAAACAACACTGGATGATCAGTGTTTGTAAATATATACATGTAGGGTTTATTACAGAACACTTTGGTTGCGAAAGAAAACAGGTATGTAGCCATTTTGGTTATTATTGTCTATAGCAATATAAAAACATGAAATCATTGCAATATGTACATGCAACAACATCACCCAAGGACACACAGAAGGGAAAAGAAAGAAAAAGAGAGGACAAGAGTGTGCAGATCTCGCCACCCATAGGCCCTGCGATGAGACTGGGCTGCTGAGCAGTCTTGATTGAAGTGGTGGTCGCAGACCTGATCCATCAGGTACTGGGGGATATCCAAAAAAGTGGTGGGGGGAAAGCCTTCGAAAAACCCACAGAACACAACATTTATTGAGTTTATATTCACTCAGGTTCAGGTGGGAATGCCCACTTACCTGCCCTGAGGTGGGAACTTCACACTGGAAGATGTTATGTGGATCACAGGACACTTCGGGAGTTCTTGAGACCTTCTAAGTCAACACAGATGCCCATCACACCAGCGCAGCTGAGTTCATTATGGCCCATTATGGCCCATCAGCAGAGATGAAAACCCTCAGGCCACGTGCCAATATCCCGGTACTGTTCCCGGTGGAAGGAGGGGGAGCACCACAACCCAGTGGTTTGTGCAAGGGAGGGTAACTCAGTATGAGGAGAGGCATCGCCATGTCTCCACAGGATCTGTCTCCTTTCTCACTCATAGCCCATCATTCACCCTCTCCAATACCAGATCAGAGGTTGGCCATTACACAAAAAAGATCACCTCCTCCATTTCAGCAAAGCACTCCTGCATCTCCACAAAAGAGGGAATGTTTTGAGTCATTATCCCTTAACAGTTCCGCAAACGCATCCACATGAATGGATGGGCAGTGAATGCCTCAGCTGAAACTAAGAAGGAGCTTGTGAGCATGACTTTCTTGTTGACAGAGCAGGGCACCGCCATGCCTCTTCTGTGGCTGAAAATACAGTCTGGAGAGGGTTTTGGTTCTGGTTCACCTGGCGGCCTGCGCTAGGAGGAACTCTTGAGGTGAGAGTAAGTTGATGCATTAGGCAGTGTTGGACACCCTAGACTTGTGACACTGGAGGGCCAGTAGGAGAGGCTGGGGTAGGAGATCCATCACAGACCTACCTCTGCTATCTGAGACCCATCATAGCCATCCAAACATGGGCAAAGTGGCAGGCTGCTATTATTAAGACAGCCCCTGCCTGTGCTGTGTCAGCCATAGATGTGTTCTCACAGCACAGGACCAAAACACTGAACAGCAGCTGCACTGTGGAGAGGGCATAAAGAGTGGAAAGTTCTCACCCCTACACCCACATCACAGTCATCCATGCTATTAACTACCTGCAAAAACGGAATTCAAAAGTGCAGCGGTAAGAGATCTCTGGGGTCTTCACAGCTCTTGGAAAAGCAGAGTTAAGAAGCCCAGAACCTCTTTCTCAGGGCAGTTTCAGATATTTCTCTCCTTTTAAAAAAATTTCCATGTCGGCTTCTCAGCTGACTTGCATATGGGGTACATATGGAGCAGAGAAAAAAAAGCAGTGACTGGCGCCAAACGGGGCCTGCTGCAGCTTTTAACAGTCCTCTCCTCTTACTATTAAAATGCAGCTTTGCCCAGTGAAAATGCTGCTTTATTGCTGCAAAAATACTTCCCAAAGACATGGCCCTTGGAGAACAGCAGGGAAACGTGACGTGAAGCAGGCGGCTGTGGAGTGGCAGGCACAGGGGCTGAGTGCAGCAGCCAGGTCAAGGCTGTCCCGGACAGTCCCAGCCCTGCGGACCTGGCTGCCAGGGGATCAGCAGCGTGGGAGCTGTGTGTAGGTGGGCTAAGCTGTACATGGGCTGGGGTTCTTATAGGGAAAAGCAGCGATGATGCACAGTTCAGTCTGCCCTGGATCACAACTCAGGCGGTGGAACCACGCTGAGCCTTCATCCATCCATCATGTTTTGCTCCCCAGATGGGCAATTCTCCTCCATCTCGCCTGGACAGTAGGGGGGACATCTCTCCAGCTCCAACAGGCTGCTTTCACCTGGGCCTGGCCCTCTCCTCTTCACATCCCCATAGTCCTGGCCCCATTTCCATGCTCCCCAGTCTGTGTGCATCAAAGGGCAATTGCACATGCCCCACCACCATGCATCCCACCACCATGTCTCAGTCTGGGGCCAGCTGGTTGTTCTGCTGCCCTCTATTTTGCATGACACTGCCCAGAGGAGTGAGCCCTCGTGGGGGCTCCTCTTCCCATTGGCCCTGGTGGGGGCAGGAAGGGAAGTGACAGCCAAGACCAGGAGGAGGACATGCCGATGAGGCCAGGAAAGCCCATCAGTTTTTGATGCCTGTGGTGGGCTGTGGCTGTGCTGCTGTACCCGGGAAGTGGCTGGCAGCTCCTTTGAAGCCTCCTGCCCCGTCTGCCTGCCAGCTGCTCTCCATGCTGTGGCTGCCCACAAAGGCGCCGTGGGCGGGAGGCGGAACAGGAGCGATGCTGAGGCTCAGATTTGGTGGGATGGTGAGCTGCCCGCAGCGGGGACAGGCGATGTGCCACCCATGCAGCATTGGAGGGCAGACCTTTGGAGCCGTGGCTGTGAGCTATGGTCCTTGGGGTCTTCTTCCCCTCTTCCACAGCACCTGGTAGTCTCTAAGCAGCAAGTCAAAATCCATTTCTGATCAAGACAAACAGCACTTCAGTGGGATGCCAAATACCTTTGCAGGCATTTGGCTTGAAGCTGCAGGAGACAGTGCTGTTTACAGTATGAAACTGCATCAGAACAGTGCTGGTGACCACCTAAAACTAAGTCACTGTTGCAGAGATGCCCAAAAGAGGGAAGAAGATGTGGGCTTACCGAGGTCAGTGGAGTCTTAACCCTTTCTGCTGGTTCTTGCCAAAGCCCCTAGGAAAAAGAGCTCGTTTTTCAAGAGTTGTTTTCTTGCCTGCACTATCTGCACCTGTTCTCATGCACTGTATGCATCTCACCCACCTGGCTGCATCCTCAGCAATCTGTGATGGCTGCACACCCTCTTTAAATGCAACAGCAGGCTGTGAAATACTCCGTTATCAAAGCTATGTCTTTTGGCTGTAATGCATCTGTGATCAGTACCCATTTCAAGGCTTCTTGCATGACACTGCAGAGTTTTCTTCACCAAACAGGATGCAGAGTAGATGGGAAATTGGTGCATTGTTTTGATTTTTTTTTTATCCTTGTCTTGTCTTTCATTTGATTCCAGCCTGTATATCTGAAAGACGTGGTTAAGGACATGCTTTAGTGGTGGACCTGCCAGTACTGGGTTAATGGTTGGACTTGAAGATCTTGGAGGTCTTTTCCAAGGTTGATGTGTCTATGATTCTCTGGTTTTGCTTTCCCTGTTTCACAAATACACACCCGCACTTATGCAGTAGACATCCTTTACTGCTGATACCCGCTCACATTATCTCTTCATGCCAAAGTAAGATTTGTTTTCATCTCTTCCTGTAGCAGCCCATTGGTGCAGAGCTGAACATTTTAGCAGTTATAACCAGCTAAGACCAGTTTTGATGGAGTTACTTCAGAAATGGAAAGTGAAATTACAAGTTAGATTTCACTGTGAAAGAACTGGTTGCACAGCATTGAGGTGGAGGGATTAGTAAAGAAATATGGAATAAAAATAACGAGCTTCAGGAAAATGGTTTTGTTTGTTTGGGTTTTTTTTCCCCGAGCATTGCTAAGTTTTTAGAATACTTTGCCCACACCCAAAGTTACCCTTCTGTGAAAAAGAAAAGGATCCCATTTTTTCAGAACAGTCTCTGGGAAGCTGTGAGAAATCACGTATATTGTTGTCACCTCACCTCAACCATTCTGAAATTTCTGTGGCAGCCACAGCCAGAGATGGAGGTGAAAAATATTGGGTTGGAATGGAAAGGAATGAGTGGCTGCTCTTGGGTTATAAGAAAATGACACAGGTGTTAAAGTGTCCTCCAGTGCCAACCCAAACAACGGGTGGTCTGTGCTTAATTTTCTTTGGAGTGACAAGGGTGTAGTTTCCAAATACAACGAGATTTCTTTCCATAATATTTAGTTTATGAATCAAGATTACATTTTCGAACTGAGAAATTAACAAGTCCACGGATTTCTGGATTCATATGCTTTGACAAATGAGGTCGATTTTAACGGCATTAGCACTGAGTGGACAAATGGGACTAATTTGCAGGATAGTGGATTCCAGATATAAAAAAAATTGTTGGTGATAAAGATTTATGAATACCATGTTCACACTGATGAAATGCTTGATTGTTGCTACTTAAAATTTAATGCTAGTTCCCCTTGTATTTTTTTTCTTTTGTTTTCATCCTGTGGCCCTTCTGAGGGCAGGAAAAGAAGAAGACAGCAAAAGGTTTTAGAGGATGTGAATGGGGTCAGGCTCTGCACGCGCTGAAGAAACAACAAATTGTTTGAGGTCATAGACATTGTTAAATTGCAGTCAAAATGTCCAGTGCTTTTGTTCCAGCTGATATCTTAAAGCAGATGTTTGGTTGTTTATTCAATATGGAGATAAAGCTGAGCTGGCGTGGTGGGGACTGTCACTTGCTGAGGCAGCCTGCCTGGGGCACTGTGCCAGCAGGAGATGCTTCAGATCCTGGTGCTGTGCTTTCCTTGCCAGCAAGAGGAAAGATGCCTGCAGAGGTGCTCAGGAAGAGGTGCCTGAGACTCAGAGGGTGGTGGGAACATCCTGACTCAGCTCCCTCCTGCTGCCTCACAGGAAGAGAAGAGGAAAAGGTGTGGGGATTTCTAAGGCAAGGCATAACTTCTGCTGCTGGGTCTTTGGTGGGGTTTCCAGGCTGTCCCAGGAGGGAAGCAGGTGGAAAGGGAACAGCCTTTGTTGCCTGCTTGAGTTATCCATGCCTCTGTGGGACATGTGGGTTTTCCCTCTCCCGTGCAGGAGGAGTGCAGAGCAGCTCTTGGACGGCCTTGGGCAGTGTCGAGCTCCTCATAAAGGCCCCTGATTTCAGAGGCAGTTTCACATCAAAATGTTTTTAAGAGCTTGGGGGCTTTTGCATACTGAAGTGGCAGTAGCCTGGGAAAGCTTTGGTGGGCTCTCAGCTCCTCTAAACACATTTCCATCAACAGCTGATGCCAGGGAATAGCATCAGGCCATGTATTGCTTCAAGCAGCATCATAAACCTGGTGGGAGCAAAATGCATCTCTGGGCCGTTCTGCCTCCAGAACCTCTTGTCATGCACTGTTGGATGGGATGCTGAGTAGTTTAGGCGGAATTCCTGTAGCTACTGAAATATTCTGACCTTTAAAGTGACCTTGTTCCTCTATCAATGACTAGTATTAGTGACTAATAATATTTCTTTTCTGACTGATCTTTTTAAAAAATAATAATTCTTGGGGTTTGGTGTAAGGTAGCAATTGCAAATAGATAACATTTCTTTAGACTTATCAAAATACACAGACAAAAACAATCCCAAGAAATGTCAGAAGAAGGATTGACTGAGCAAGTAAAGCTCTCTTGCTCTATATAATGTCCCCTTTGCAATGTGGGTTTGCAGTTTCATATCATACCATAAAGAGCAGGTAGCTCGCGTGCCCTTCTGAAGGGCTTATGAGCCCTTCTAATTCACTCCTGTAACTGTTTGTTGCATGCCTTCTGTTCAGCTTTTACCAAAAAAAAAAAAAAAAAAGTGATCTGAATAATTTTCTGCCTCCTGAATTTCTTACTTTTCTTCTCACTTATTTTTGCCCTAAGATATTCTTGGCATTGCTTTTTCTTGGGGATGTTACATAAAAGACTTTAACCTGTAGTAGTGTTTAAAATTAACTCTGGTAAAATGAATATAATATCATCATATTATTCTAAAAGGAGGTGATTTCCCTTCAGAGACCAGAATATCCATACGTAGCATCTGGTGAATTAAAGTCCAGGAGGGAAGAAGCTGGCAAAGAATGCAGAGACACAGATGAGACAAAGAAGCCAGTGTCTTTTTCCTTTTGACTGCTGGCACCTTCTACCAGCACACCTGCTCCATGGCCACAACATCTCATGAGCTGATTTGATGAACCTGTACTGTTAGGCTTGTTTTCGTATTTTGAGGTTACATGTCTGAGGTCTAGGGCTGCATTCATCCTATACCTGGAGCATCAGAAGTAAACATGCAGCTGACTGACTTCCCATGTCCTTCACAATTGGGCACCTCTAGAGAGTGGTTCACATGTTGGGTGGGGCATATCAACATCTTTTTAAATAGACTAAGGCCAGTTTTGCAAAATATTGTTCCAAAATCATCTGTCTACATTGACAATTCAAGCAATTCAGCAAGTCTTGCCAAGGAAATGGACCTCCGAGTCACTACCCCAAAAGAAACCAGGCAGAGAAAACATTTCTGCCCTTTGCCCAGAAAATAATGTCTGAAGACAGTTAGAGAAGCATCTTTCAATCACTTTGCAGAGGTGTTTTGTACCAATGAAGATGAGGGTGGGTGCTCAGTGGCATTGTCAGATGCCAACCACTAATGCATTTCTGTCAAGATCAATAGAAGTTGGCAAGGCAACACTTTTCAGATTCTATGAAGTAGAAGCTTCTTTTTCTAAGCTGGCCATTAAGTGCTCAAGAATCTAAATCTCCCTGAAAATCCCATTTCTTGGGAGTTAAGTTGCTTTTCAAAATGGTATATTTGGGACCCTAAGTCATCTTTCAGTATGCCTTTTTGGAATGTGTCATTGTAGATCCTCTTAGATGCTGCTTGTGACCACAGTATGTAGGGGAGGGCTTTTGATAGCCATGAAAATTTGATTATCTATTTGTTGAGCATGTTCTTAGGCAGAACAAATGCAAAGAGTAATTTTATTTAGCTTGAAGTATCTGGTAAACAGAAAGAGAAAAAGAGCTCTGCAGTTGGATAGGTCTTATCTCAGGATCTTTATTTACATTTTCAAAGAACACTGACGCAATCAAACTACCAAAAGAACTGCTTTCCATCAGCCTGGGAACAGAAACAAATTAGTCGTTAATAGTGTTGTGTGAAAACTATGGCGAATGTTATGTAAAACTGTGCAAACAGAATGTTTGTGTTCTAGTTCCAGGTCATTTAGTGGGCAAAAAGAGAGACATTTTCTGTGAAATGGCCATGAAGTGGTTTGCTATTATATAAGGATAGAAACTGCTAGATCAAACTAATGGTGACACGCCGAGAACCAGATGCTTCAAAGCAAAATGCAAGACATCCCAGTGTGGATAATTATGAAATAGTCTGACCATAGGGGAAATTTCTGCATAAATGACTTTAGTCCTAAAAGGCTACATGTTTGTATTGCTTCTGAAAAGGTTTTAGTCTGATTTCCCACAGACACAGGGCTTATGCAACCAGTGCGCTGCCCGGCTGTGCAAATCTCTGACTCCCTCCCTCTCTGTCTACTCCCCTGTCTCCAGCAACCTCCGAACACGTCCGATCTCTGCCACGTGGAGCAGCGAGAGCAGGTCTCACAAACAGTTAATTTCCTACAGGTTTCATGAATATGAGCTGCTCCCTAGTGAGGAGAGACAGGTAATCATGCCAGCTCAAGGTAAGCTTACACCTCATTAGAAACCAGAGAAACCACACAGGAGAGCATCTTGTAAGTGCTCCATCTGTGGGAAAAGCTTCAACCATGGCTCTCCGTCAACATGAGAGGCAAATCCTAGGTAGCCACTGGCAGTAATGGTGCTATCTCTTTCTCCTATTGATTATAACTTTGGATATCCTCAGGATAAAATAGAAATGCTTAATTCTTTGTGATTGAACGTATTCTTAGTTTTAACAACCTCCAGGAGCAATGAGTGCTAGTTGAAAAAATTGCAGATAGGACATTTCCTTTAGGAACCCGAAATCTACAGATTTCCTTGTAACTCTTCCTATAAAGCAGCTGGGCTTAATTAGTGCATGATGCTCTTTATGGGCCAGCAGGCTAATTTGTAAATTAATTAGAAGTAAGTTGAAGGCAGTTTCTTGCCCCTTGGGAATGCTAAAATTAATTGCTTCAAGGTGTTGAAACCTTGTCTCTGCCACACTGGGCTAGTTGACCCTTCTCTGGAGTCAAAACCACGTTACAAAATTTGTGTTATCTCTCTTCTCAGACCAGGACAGGGCCACTCCATGGCATCCATCTTTTTCACACTGGGCTTCTGTGGAGTCCTCAGGAGGAAGATACAAGGTATTCAGAGCTTGGCCATCTTCTTAAGGACCTGGGCCACAGTGAGCTGCCCCATGCGAATCTTGCACTGCCCCTTGCACTGTCAAATGCCACATCTTGTACCTCTTCTTCATCACCTTAACAGCAGCATGAGCTAAATGAAGCCTCCTAGGAGCAGATTCGTGGTCCTTGCCATCGTGCTCACATTGGCCCTGGTGGTGTTTCATATTGAACAAAAGTTACAATAGGAAGTTCTAAGGTGGGAAAGTGGGTGCTCTAAACTAGACGGAGATACGTATATGTGTTCTCCACAAAATTCAGCAGCTGGTATAACATTGCTAATGGGGGTAATAAATTCATAGACATTTTGACAAATTCTCAAGGCAGTCTGATTTCAATTGCAATTGCACAACTCGCCTTTTACTTTCCACCGATGTTTGTGCAAGGACAGTATTGCTCCTAGGAGCAGTATTGCGAAGGAACTTTGACACACCCACCTCTGGGCTGCTTGCTCTTACAATGAAGGAAGCAAAATAAAATCAATCTATATTTCATTTGGAAGCCCAAATGATTTATAAGATGAACCAACTTGTCAGGGACAGTCAGAACTGGCAAGTAATATGTCATGTCTGAGATGGTGGATTACACGACTCAGCTGCTTGACTGAAACCCTCAAATATGCAGGAAAACATAGCTCTGGAGCCTGTTTAGGCAAGATATTAATTGAATAAGTTCAGAAATTCACACCACATATACATTTGTTCCCACAATGATCAGAGCCATGTGTTCATTCAGTTTGTTTGGAGATGTGGCTTTGACTCACACAGAAGTGCTGAAATAACCCAGTGGCCTGAGAGAGGAGCAGCAAAACCTTTTAGGTCAGAAGGGACAACAGAGCCTGGTAAGTTCAAAGGACTGATGTCACTTCTTACCAGTTTCTTTCTGAAACAAGGCTCTGAAGGATTTTGCTTGGTCTTTTTGTGAAGTAGCTGAGTGTTATGTGTTTTTGACAGGACGAACTATCTGATGTACCACCGAGCTTCTCTGAGAAGCCATAGCAGCTTGTTATTTTCTACACCTTTTCTTTGGCCCTTGTACATTTGCGACCATGCGTGCAATATACTTTATGTTCCAGTCTTCTCTTGTATGTCTACCACACACACCCTTGTTTCCACACTCTCACATAATCTATTATAAGGGTGGCTTTTTTGGCTTTTAAGAGCGGTGTTAGCAAGGATCAGATGCTGCCATCACTTAGGAAAGAGCTAGGTTTCTTTTGCCAGTTGTACTATGCACCAGTAAAAAAAAAAAAAATTAAAAAAATCCATTGGTGTGGACATTACAGTGAAGTTCTTGTATTTAGCAGGTGAAAAGCCAATACTCGACATGTAGTGAGATTTGCTCACGGAAAACCCCTGGAAGCTGTTTTTAGCAGCAAAGCATTAGTCACCCTTGGAAGGCTGCTGGCTGCTCCGTGCCTCTGGCTCACGCCGTGTCACGCCACGCCACGTGCCAGGAGTGCCTTGGATGCTGCACAGCGTTAACAGCCACTCCCGCCTTGCCGCAGGTGCTGAGTTTAAGAGCATGGCTCCTGCTTACTTTAGGAAAGCATGAACTCACGTTCCAGACAGCCTTCTCTCCAGCCAGAAGATGTGGGCTGTGGTCCTTCCCTGCTCTGGGGAGCCGGGAAGGGTAAGGCTCCACATATGCAAGGAGTGCATGGTGGGATTTCTGTTGAATGGGTCTGGGGACATGGGATGGTTGGGAGACAGGGCAAGGGTGAGGAAGGGCTGAGAAAGGGATGTTTTCCATGTCAGACAGAGATCAGGGAAAGAGGAGACAACAGAGCAGTGAAGTCATGGAGAGAGGTCTGAGGATTGGAATCCATTAGATCATCAGAAGTGGCGGATTAAGTCATGCTGCACAAAGGCTAAGACAACTCCTAAAAAACCTTAGAAAGGGAAAATACAGGTGATGAAGGAAATAATCAGTTTAATAGACTGGAAATCTGGCTTGCCTGCAGGGATGCCACCTCAGAGCAATGACTCTCCTTGGGAAGCAGAAAGGCAGCTGCTGCCTACTGGATGGTTACTCATCCTCTCCAATCTCCAGTTCCCCCCATCTCCAGCACAGCTGGGCCAGCCAGGGAGGGGACTCTGGCTCCGTGCCCCAAGGGGAGTGCCAGATTTGTGCGGCTAGTGGAGGAGAGGGAGGAAAGCCCCAGTGAGGATGGCACTGTGCTGGCTGTGCAGGCACGGGGATGTGCTTTGGCACAAGTTAGCAGAGGCTCAGCCAGGTCCCTTCTCCCAGACCAGCCAGCCCTTTCCTTCCTCTGCAGCTGACACAGGGATTTGCAGAGAATAAAGGCTGCTAATACACAGTGTCATTGCTTTATAAGGAAATGTCTTGAAATAATACAGCTTTTGTTGATGTCTTTATTTTATGACAGCCTAAGAGTGTGTGGACCTTGAACTGGATAAACAGAGCTGGGAACATTTTTCCTGATGGAGAGTATTAAACAAATATGTAAGTGTTAGAAAAGATACAGCATTTCATTTAGACATGTTGAAACACTGTGATGTTTTGTTTGGTGAATTTTCAGGGCCAGGATACCCTTCATTCAAAATACCTAGAAAGTAAAACATGAAAAGTATAACAGAAAAACAAGGGTTGAACAGAAGGTCTTGTTTGATACAAGGTTGTTGGGAGAGGAAAACTGGCTGTCTCAGCTGCTAAATTATTCCTTCTGTTTTTCTGCTAAAGCTCTCCTGAGCAATGGAACCATGGGCTCTTAAATCTTGACAGGGGATCCTCCTGGTGCAGTCAAAGCCCCTGGGTGGCTCCAAGATGAGCAGGCTGCTTAAGAGAGGCTTCAGTTGTGTTTTAACCAGGCAGGTCTCTCTGTACAGAGCTGAAAGCAGCCAGGAAGGCACAATGCAGCTGAGAAACTCTCTCCTCTGTTTCCATTTTGTGGCTTCTGCAATAATCTTCTAACGAACCTTATAAACCTCTAAGTAGTGGGGTTTTTAAAACACTGCTGTTATGGTAATAGTTCAGTTCTGCCTCCTTTGTGATGTGTTAATGGTGCCCTTCTTTTAGGTCTACTAATAAAAGAAACTTAAACCTCAATGTGAAAGTCCGTGTAAAGCTACAAATCAAACACATTTGTGCTGATTTTCCCCGATATACAAGACACTGGGGTGGCTGCTGCATCGGGTGTTAGTGTCAGACCTTAGCCAGGGAGCTTGTCAGATCAGCTGCAAGACCTGTTCTCTGCACTCGAGATCACCACCCCTACCTATGGGGCAGAGCTGGAAAGGATTGTTTTACATAGCAAAAGGTCTCTTGAATGAGAGGGTAAGGAGTGGGAAAACCTCAGACAAATTAGGGATAATGGAGAACATAACATCTGGATTCTGGATAGAATAACTCATAATCTGTATCACACTTTGATCATCTCTTTAATATAACTTTTGAACCAACCTAGTGGAATAAATTCATATAGAATTTATTTCCCTGTGAGTGAATTATCCAGGCTTGTTCACAGGTCTATGGAAAACTCTCCTTTCAGTTATAGCCTTTAATCCTATATACTGCCATTTTAAAAAGTAGGAAAAGAGGTTTGGGAAAAATATCTGATTTTCCCAAACTGTCCAGGGTGTCACCTACATACTGTGCCAACAGCCCAGTCCTCAAAGCACTAGAGTCCTGTTATCTCTGTATGGAGGTGATGAGTGCATGTAGATTGGTAGAGTCTGGACATTTTTGGAGAAAGCTATGGTTCAGATGGCATCTTGACAAATCTTCCAGCTTTATATTTCCTATGGTTTCTGTGAGCAATTGCCTATTGGGAAAATTAATGAAAGAAAAATCTATAGGTGAGTGGGAAGTGTGGGCTGATTTCTGGAGAAAAGTACAGTGGAAAAAACAGTAAGGCTGAATTTAGACAGATCTAGAAAATATAAAAATGATGCCAACTCTTTCTTTCCTATTGCCAAGACAGTGTGATTTTATAAATAGAAAGAGTGAGGGTCTCTGTAAGTCATTAAGAGGTGGTAGTTTGGCTCACCTAACCTTGTCTTCATGTGCTTTCGTGCAAAAGCAAGGACTGTCCCCTGTGAACACCACAAAAGTCAACTCTGCTTGTCACTAAGTGCCCTCAGAAAAGATGAAATGTCAAGGTAACTTTTTAAAACAGACAGGATCTTGCTGTGGAGACCCTTGAAGCTTCTGAGGGCTGACAGGTTTCGCAGATAAAATAAGGGTGGTCTCAGTTTTTGTATTCATGGATGGGAGATCAGTTTTGACCCCTGATGATGGTCCAAACCCTCAGGAAAGGTTAAAGTAGAGGTGCTCATGCTGGTGTTCTGGGATGACAGGGCTTGAGTGTGGTATTAATCCCTTCTTTGTGCATCACATGATGTGGCAGCCCTGGGGAACTGCTGTTTTATGTGTTTGGGTATGATGAGGTATATGTTTCCAAGGACCAGCCAGACAAAAGCAGTTGGACACTTGGAACTGGCTTCAGGGCCAAATCCAACCCATGGGTCCTCATTTGAACCATGCTGGTGAAGCTGGTGTGAGGTCATAGACCTGCTGCCTCTCTGAGAGGGAAAGGATGTGCCCATCTGGACCATGAAATGAGCTGCTGGAGGCAGAATCCAGTTCCCACATATGTTGTGCTTGTCTTAGGGAGGCAGAAGGAATTAAAACTTTCAAAAATGGGACAGAAAGATAAAAAAAAATGAAATTGTTTTTGTAGTTGGGAAAAGGCAGAGAAAGTAAGAGAGAGTCCTTGAATAGATCTTTATTTTTGCTGCCAGTGGTCCTAGGATGAAGGCAGGATCCTTATATATACCCATCTGGTTTCTACCATGGGATACAGCAGAGTTGACAGGTTTCCACCAGGAGGGTTAGATTCTGTTAAGACAGCATTTTCTCGTGGAAAATATTTTCTGCTGGAACATTTTTGGCTAACTTCGGCACGAACATGAAAGGCTCTGACAGCCGTGCTACAGTTACTTCATCCATTAACAGCACAGAGGCTCTGGAAGGGCAGGAGGGGGCTAAAGGCACAACCCCCACCTCTCCATGGTGATGCTGAACATGGGCTGCCCTGTCTGCAGCTCTGGCCACCCCAAATCGCTGCGGTGGTGAAAGCCTTGGGCTCTTGCAGGCAGCGTGGGGCTTGGCTGAGTGCTGATGGCTGCATTTGCCCACGCAGGGCCTGCTCCCCGTGGGTGAGCCGGCCGTATTATGACTTTCAGCTGTATTTTAATCCGATTGATGGAGTGGCCAGAGATGCTGATGGGATTAGAGCTCAGCAGAATGACGAAGCACTCGGGATTTGCCTTCGTGCAGATCCCCACAGCACACCAAAGGGAAATGGCTGCTTCTAATTTACAAGCTGCAAGAGCGCTGCACTGAGGTGGAGTGTTTTCTCCACAGTCTGTAGCCACAGCTTGGCCTGACATGTTTTTGACAATGTCTAATATGTTGTGCGTGGTCTCAGGCATTGGGGTATCACTGTGGAGCCAGCAGGTGTTGGGCTCTTCTTGCCATGAGGTGACCTGGCAGGTGGCAGCTCTGTGGGCACCTCTTTTCTCTCCCCGAGTCAGATGGGAATTGACATAATTGTTCTTGGGCTGCTCAGCTCCGAGGGAATGATGGTCTGGGCTCCTTGGCAGGTATAAATCACCCAGTGCTCGCTGACAGCAAGGTGGATTTGCACCACTTATGAATTTCATTCATAGCACTTAAAAAGACTCCTTTTTACTTTCCCCACGTGAAAAAAGAAAAGGAAAATTAAAGCACAGCATTTCTACACCTCCTGATTGCCTTGTTTACAGGAACTGTGTCTCTAAATGCTCCAGGCTGAAGCACCGGTGCTGCTAATAGAGTAAATTGCAAGTACATCGCAGCAATCATCCCTGCCGCTTTCATAGGATCCGAGCACTCCCTCTTGAGTGAGCCTCCGATTTTAAGCCGTGAAAGAGCAGCTTGACACCCTGTGACCTGCCTGATAATGTTCCTAATCCACCTCTTTATAAATACACGTTCCCGAGGGGGGCGGTGGGGCAGCGGGCGAGGACAGCGAGTGCCGCAGGGAGGATCTCGCAGCCTCGTGCTGTGCTTGCGGGAAGCTGATGAAGGTGGTCACAGGCTAAGTGGATTAAACCCGGGGAACGTCAGTTCACAAACAGGAGCTGCAGCCTGACATAAAGATCTTGAACAGTGAGAAGATTTGCTGGTGACCAGCGCCAGGCCCTCAGAGGAAGGAAGGGAGGGTCTGGTCTCGCCGGAATTTCCTATGTTGGCTGTGGACACGGTCTGGAGATGCCCAGGGGATTCGCGGGGTTTGGCTCTGCCTGGCTCCAAGCCCTGCAGCTTACACGCATACCTGCAAGATGCAGCTGGTGAAGCAAAATCGAAGCAAAGTCTTCCAGGAGTGGCTGCCAGCGTCGGGTGCTCCCTCCCCCTTGCCCTGTTCTCATTTAAGCCCACCAGGTAGTTGGGCTTGGTTGGGCATGGCAGTGCCTGACACCAAACCCTCTTCCAGAAGAATAGCAACACCTGGAGTTAAAAAAAATAAAGATGAAGACACATAAATTTAAAAAAAAAAAAGTAATAAAATAGCCATTACAATAAGGAAGAGCTAAAAGTACAATTTAAAATTACAAATAAAGTAATAAGAATTGGCCTCCCCTCCTTGTGCCTCCCCAAACTTTTTATTTTTTCTTCATGCAGAGAATGATGTTCTTCATGACAGTAGCTGGTTTTACCTTCTATCTTGGGCAGTGAGAGAGCATCTACAGGCTTTGCTAATAACAGCAATATCCAAGCTAATGACAGTTCTTGCTCCTCTATAATATCTAGCATTTTTGACTGTTCCTTTTGCACTTCATCCCATTTACTTGCTTCACATAAAGTGGTGTTCAACCTGTCTTTAAAAAAGTAGTTGCCTTGTAATCTAAAGTGTGTGTGGATTGACTGTTGGATAACCCAAATGCAACTGCATCGTCTTTCAACCAGATAGTAAAAAAATGATTACTCTTTGACCCGGTATAATCATGTTAATGATTTTAGGTTTGAAGCTACTAAGTAGGGAAGATGGACAAATTAAAGCATGAAGTGAGGGGTAGTGACTCTTTCAAGATCAGTATTATTAAAATAATAAACTGTCTTGCTTTATATAATTTTCCTGGCTTTAAGTGCACAAAGGAAGCCCTGTTGGGTTTCACACACATAGGTTCAGAGCTAAAAAATGGCAGCTCCAATCCCACAGCTGTCTTTTGGCCCTTAGGAAAGGTTAGCTTTTTCTTTTCGTCCTAATACTTAAGGAGTGAACAGCTTAGGGGTTGGAAACATGTCTGAAAGTCTCCAGGAAGATAATACTTGGGAAGACAGGTTTAAGCTAAATAAGAAAGCAGATTTCATCAGCCTTCTTGGAAACAACCTGTCCAGAGACTTGTGATCCGTTTCTAAATTTGGCCTTTGTGTTTTCCATGTACAGGAAGTGATGAAAACAGCAGCAGTAATCCCTGGTGAGTTTGGACACGCATATCAGGGGCTGAATGCCTTTGTTTGTTTAGGACTGTGGTAAGTTGGGTATTGTAAACATGACTCATGACAAGTTTAATTAAGACAGAAAACATGGGAAATGTAGCAGAAGGTCACGCATCTTTCTTTGCAGTTTTGGCAGCTGAAGATTTTTCTGAGGGATTTCAATGTGCTGCACCAGAGCAAATATAAATACAGGTTTTATACTTATTTTCTCTTTTGCAAAATTACTTTTACCGTTGGTTTTTGGATGGTGCTAAAATAGTCTGAATAGAAGAAACCTGACCTAATGCATAAGCGCATTAACTTGTGGCAAGCCAAACTGCAGCTGATGAAAATAAAAGATGTGGTGAACATATGATAAAACTCCTAGTCAATTTGGTCCTGCCCCAACAATGAAAAATTTCCTCCTGGGTGAATCTGACTAAATGTATTAGACCCTCAAATACACACTTGTCAATGAAGAACCTGCCTATTTCTCAGATTTTCAAATACACATTTGGTGTTCAGATGAGCACACTTGCTGATGGAGCGAGAGTTTGTTCCAGTCTAAGCTTCACGTCTCTGCAGATGTTGTGTGGAGCCTCAGATTTTGGTTCAAACAAGTTTCTTCCTGAAACAGCTTATATGGAGAACAAAACAGTCTTTATGAGTTGAGAGCTATAGGCACAGTGTTCTTGAAAAGATGGTGTTGATTCCCTCTTTGCAGAGTGGACAACAAATTCAGGCAGTGGGTGTTGACCTAAAGTTTTGTTCATGGGGGGCACTTCTGGGAACTTCTGACCGATTTGAAAATCTCAGTGATGCCCAGTCACAGCATAGTGCTCAATGCCTTACAAATAACAATATATGTTGGGCTGAACTTCATCTGCCTTAACATTGGCCACTTGAAAGCTGAGGATCCAGTTCAGTTAGTCAGTTGGACTCTTCCTATTAATAAAGTGAGAAAAAGAGGCAGGTAGGAATATCTGAAAGGAATTGATCCCATGTCTGCAGTCGGTGCCTACTTCTAACCAGTGAAGCCAGACAAGGGAGCCCTAAGGATTAGCTGAGACTGCCAGCCTAACTTCATTAAATTAAATTAATCCCAGCCTCAGAGACAGGAGTACTTGTGCCAAAACACTCCTTCACATGCAGGACTTGTAAAAGCATGCTTCTTCAGTACTTTAGACAAGTTTATACCAAATTTCAAAAGTCTATTATCAAATAATATTCTCTTGAGTGTTTTGAAGTCCAAGAAGTGTAGATTCATACTGGTGTGGGCAAAACCCTCTAGGCATGTGAAATAGATTAGCTGGGAAAGAGCTTTTAAAAATGTAAGATTTTTAGGTTAACGCAGCCTCTCGATTTTCCCTAGAACTTGTGCTCTTAAATCCTCCAGCAGCATTTGAAAACTCCCTGGCCAAATTAAAAAGATTAAATTTATGAAACTGGGAAAGTGAAATTTGGATTCTGAAGAAAGTTCAACTCACAGGACTTGCAGAGTCTGTGCCAGGATTCACAAGTATTTTAAAATGCATCTAGATGAAAATTTCCAAATAATTACACAAATAATGCCAATATGTCTTTGAAAATCTACCCCCCAATATCTGCCCTTTCTCATTCACTTTAATACAAAGCAGCAAAAAACCAAGTAATTTCGGATTGTCTGCTGGCCTCTGTGATTAAAACATCCCATACGCATAAAGCAAATATTTATGTTTGAGTGAAAGTTTTGCATAGTTTACTGTCTAAAAATGTATGTTTTAGATCATTCTGGTTATGTGTGTGGATGGCTTTATCAGAGGTTTCTCAATTAAATCACTGCATTCCTTTTCCTTTTCCTTTTCCTTTTCCTTTTCCTTTTCCTTTTCCTTTTCCTTTTCCTTTTCCTTTTCCTTTTCCTTTTCCTTTTCCTTTTCCTTTTCCTTTTCCTTTTCCTTTTCCTTTTCCTTTCTCTTCCCCTTTCCCTTCTCTCTTCCCCTTCCCCTTCCTCTTCTCTT
>VZTJ01002438.1:1156789-1171444 GCA_013397795.1 Orthonyx spaldingii
TTTTCCTTTTCCTTTTCCTTTCTCTTCCCCTTTCCCTTCTCTCTTCCCCTTTCCCTTCTCTCTTCCCCTTCCCCTTCCCTTTTTCCCTTTCCTTTCACTAGATCAATCTGATTTTCACATGAAAATGTTTTGCATTCTTATTAAGTGTGTTTGCAGACCAGAAATGCATGCACGGTGCGAATTTCTGGAGAAACTAATGGTGGGCAATTTTACCACCATTTCAGAAGCCTGAATGCTGTTTTTCAGGGACAAGCATGGAAAGGCCAATTATTTACAGGAAAAAAAACCCATTGCAGACGTGGAAAATGAAGCCCCACTCCGCTGTGCAAAACTCCTGTAAATGCATAAAGGCTCTGAAAATCAGCGATGGGGAAAGGGCCTTCCTCCAGGAGCAACACAGGCAACAAGAGGGAATGCTCCCAGCCATTGCAAAATGAGGGTATGTGTCAGTAATATCCTCCAGTCAGCCCCGCTGCAAGCTGTTGCATTGGGAACACTGCAGTGGGATTAAACAACGCTCTGGAATGGATTAGCCAAGGCACGGCTGCAGCCCTGTGCAGGTCCCTCGGCTGGGTTGCTGTTCCTGCCCTCTGTGCACCGTGGCTCTACAGCAGCTCTTGTCAGCCAGGTTTTGCTCCCCAGGCACAGCATTTTGGCACCAATGAAGATTTGTGGACCTGGGTGGTTTACTCGGAGTCCTGTGTCCCTGTCTGGCTTGCGAAGTGTGGCAAGAATCTCAGCATCCTGCAGGGTCCTCTCCGAGCAGCCTGGCTGCGGCAAGTGAGCTGACCAGCACTGACTCATTAGTCTAATCAACTTGAGTGTCCTATGCGTTCCTCTCAAAGCTCCTTCAAAACCCAGAGTTAAAGGACAGATGAGCTTTGTAATGAAAGGGGAAGTATCATGTTTTACTATCAGATTTGAGGAAAATCCTATTCATAGCTCTTCTGGGACTGTAATGGCTTCTGAAATATATTTTGTCTTGAAAACTGAACCAAGGATGCAAGTCAGAATGACACAACTTCTGTGGAATCTGCATTTGCGATAGGCAGAAGGAAGAAATGTGTATAACAAAAAAAAAAAATTGTTCAAATACCAAGCCAAAAATGCAGAAGTAGGATTTGGTTTCACACCTTAATTTTTAATTTTTAAAGTGACTATGTGTTTGGTTTCATTTCTTTGGGTTTTTTTTTTTTTTTTCAGTAGGATAGGCCTTTTAAGGATAAGAAGATATTCTGGATGAACAAAAGAAGCAGTTCTCAGATCAGAATGGCACCACCAGTAGCTCTGGTCAGGTTGGTGTGCTCTCCTGTGCATTTCATTCAAGAGGAATGGTAATAACTAATGAAGGCTTCTACTGAGTCAGCTGAAGCAAAACTCCACTTTTAGATAAGGAAATTTTACCTGAGTAAGAGCTCAACATAGATTGTAAAATCTGGTCATGAAATCCCCAGCTAAGCCGGTAAGAAACCAAAATCCTTCAGACAGACAAGTAAAATAGGATTTCCAACCTCCATAGTTATTCACATCCTACTAATGAGCTCTGGCATCTGTGGTAGAATTGTTAAAGGGGTATTGATCTCCTGCAAAACTTGGTGTGTAATAGTGATTTGCAGACACAGAGGGAATATTGAATCCTCCTCCCTTGTTATTTCCCAGTGAGCTGATCAGTTGGGGAGTACTAGAAATGCAGATGGCATTTCCATTTCTCCTTTTCATCCATCAAGTGGTTATTTGATGGTCCATCCGATCAGTATGACTGGGGTTTTTTTTCTCCTTTTTCACAAAAAATGTTATTGAATGTTGGTATTTGACACAGTCACATATTATAAAGCAAAGGTTTAATGAAGGGAACTAGTTATAAACAGGCCCTTGATCCTGAGTAGAATGAATGCAATTTCTTTTTTGGTAGTTTTAAAAATAGCCAGTGCTGTTAAACGTATTTGTACTTCAATACATATTTTTCCTGCTCTTTTAAATGTCACTGCCTCCTCTACTGAGAGTGTCACAACCTGCATCTGCAGGCAGGACTGTGTGGCAGTTTTCCAAGAAGAACAGCCATAAGCACACCTGTACCACATTTCCCAGTGGGAGTTAGATGTGGTCTTACAAGCTGACAGCACATTCAGCCAGAGCAGGGAGCAAACCCCAGGGTACCATTTCAGATCCAGCATTTCTACCTGACCCATCAGGGTCAGACCCTCCCAGGAGACTCCCTTGGGATGATCTCTTTCTTAGAAGAGAAATAAATTATGTTGTCCGCAGGGAAAACCACTGCTGTCTTTTCCTGAGGACTGCTTGCGCCATTATAATCTGGAACAGGGAACTGGATTTGGTGAGCTCGTGTCTTATGCCTGACCTCTTCCCCCTCTTTGGAAAAGTTAGCCAAATTTGGCTAAGCACTAAATGTCTATTAAAAAAAATCCATCCCTACATGATTCATGGAGACTTTTAACTCCGGAGCAGGGTTTGAGCAGTAAAAATGAAGCACAAGATCATGTGATGGAGAAAAAAACAAGATACAGAGTAGCTGCTCATTAATCAAGTGCTGGGAACAGAGTGAGAGGGGTACAGCGGCAAAAAGTAGCAGGCAATTGTTACAATTAAAGGCTGTTTCAGGATGCAAATGTAGAGAGGCAGGTGAGGGAGTGAAGTGATATTACACAAGCAACCTTAATTTACACATGCCTTACTTCTGGAGTGCTCAACTTGGTAATTCTGCTGCTGCTCTATGGGCAAAAGAGTGGGGTTTTTTCTGTTGTATGGAGTGTTTTGCTGCCTTTCAGTTCCCTGTACTTCTCTGGCTTTAAAAGCTGTGGAATATTTGTGACTGCCTTGTGCTGCGATGATGTGATTGCAGAGCTCTTTTCAGCTCAGTGGAAGAAATGAAAGGTTGGGCATACTGCGAGCAGTTGCTAAGAAAGCAAGCAAGCAAGCAAGCCTATTTTAAGCTGTTCCACAGAAGCACATACTGCCTTGATTGGGTATTGATTCCAGTTTCATTATGGAGAAAGCACATTTTTAGCCACAAACATGTGCAGCCACATGTTGAGCTGCAAGTATGAAAACTGTAAGGCTCTGCTGTGGGCTGCACTGAGCCCAAGCATCCAAAAAGCTGAGGACCCACATTTTCCACTCTAGCAAATGGCACTAGTCTCTTGAGAAAAGTTTTCTTGGCTCCTTCAGCTATATTGAGCTTTGGATTCAATTCAGTTAGGAGTCGGTTGTGACTTGGATCTTGCAGTCTGTCCTTAGACTGGCAGATGAAACAAAGCCTCGGACTGTTTTGAACATTGGAGCATGACTGTCTATTCTGCAAAACTCTTGGACTGGTCCAGGGAGTGGTGGAGTCTTCATGAATTACTGCCCTCCCCAACAGTGCCGAGACATGGGAGCGCAAGCCTTTAAGAAGGTGCTACAGGCCCTCCTGTGCAGCATGGCTTTGGTGTCAGACAACGTGCATGGGCATGTTCAGCGTTCTAGGAAGTGGTGAGTACACTCAAATGTATGTGTATATATATAAACATGGGCAGCCATACTTCCCAGGAATACACAGCCAGGTAATGCCTTACAAATCTGTGTGGATTTCGGAAGGCATATGAAGGGAGCAAACTTGTACATGCTGCCTCGGGGTGCAAAAGAAATGGAAAGAAGAGATGTTGGGACTGCTTTTACCCCAGCTAAGCCAAAATGGAGGTTTTGTGGCAATTCAGCATTATCCAGGGGCAGGAAGAATTCGGGCACGGAACAGGAACAAGCCTGTGGACACTGGGCTTTTGATATACCCTTTCTTCAGAGCTGTGCCAGTTCAGTCATTGGTTGAGAATAAATAACAACAAAGTACCTCTCTGACTCAATGTTTGTAGGAAGACAGCCCAAGGTCAGGCACATTTAAAAAGGACACTTTTTCCCCTGAAGAAAGCCAGAGTCTGTGAAAATGAACAAGGGAAATACTTGGAAACTGTTAGCTATTTCCTGAAGGCTTTTCTCATTCCTTCTCAGGCAAGTTAACATGTACTTTGCCTGGATGGAAGTGGGTATTTATTTTTTTCAGAAGTGCTGGAGATACCTTATTTTCCTTTTGTAGGAAGGTTCCAGACCCTGCAAACTTTCTCAGCTTCATGGCCTGAAAGAACTGAAATGTGGTCTGCAAAAGCCATCTGTTTGGGCCTGTTTTTAGAGGATGCTTGAGACAGCCCACAAAAATGACAGAAGAGAAAGGAGTCCTCTTAGTGCCTACTGGCACTGGACTGCTGCTGAGACAGTTGTTTCTGAAATTCCTGTGCTGACCTGTGGATCTAAATGATTATCCATCCAAATTCTGATAATCCATTTGTCATCAGCAGGACTCTGATCTGCAGTGACAGTTGTCTGGCCTGAAGATCCAGGTTTTCCTTTTAATGTTGGCAGGAAAAAGGGGGGTTATCGTTAGAAATTTTTCCTGTCTAGGACTGGGATATGGTCTAAATGCACATATTGATTCATATTTCACCAGTGTAAACCAACTCCATCTCTCATTACTGTTACCTTAATATTTGATCAGTTGATCAATCTTCCTCTTTGGTTCAATGAATATTTAATCATGTATTTTAAATCAAGCAACTTCAAAATGAGAGATTTGGAGCCATTCTCCCCAACCACAGCACACGGCTGTGTAATGACCAATGGAGACTTCAGAGACATGTCAAGCCTGTGCTCTGACTCAGCTCAAAAGTTTGAACCTGAACTTCTCCCACACTCATTGTAGGGTCCCAAGCAAAGGGAAGTCTTTACTTGGTCTAGCCTTGTGGTTTCAGTCCAATCAGCTGCATTTTGATGACTGTGTCTATGTTTCTCAGTGAGGACTTGAACCTGGTCTCCCAGGTGACAGGCTAGTTTGGAGCCATGTTGCTCAGTGCTATTCCCCAGGATAGTACATTTGTCTTGGAGAGAGTTGGTTGAAGTGACCGAAGCAGAGCTTCTCAATACTGAGAAGTATTGCTGGCTTCCAGGACCTCTGCTCTTTCCTAGTCCTTGGAAGGGCAAGGAATGCACCTAGATGCTCAGCTCCCCTCAGGCCTTGTATGGAGGTAGCCTGGTTTCTGGGTTGAGGACTGAGAATTCTCTAGGCAGCAGTGGGATGAAGAAGAGCGGGGGATTGCAGGGCTAGCATGGACATGAGGGCTTGTTTCTCCGTGTCTGGTCTCGGTACCATGTTAGTTAATACTAGACTCAAACACATCTGTGTTCTGGGGTCCTCTTTCCTTTGAAGAAGTAAGAGGATAGATTTTAGATCAGAAATATGATGCCATTTAGTAATGAGATGGAACAACCTGCTTGCACCATGCTGATCACCATAAATAAAGGAATTCAGACCGTTGTTTTTGTGTTGAATGTACCATAACTCTGACTTCTGGAAGTGCTTCTTTTTTTGATACACTTTAAGCAAGGCACTCAAAATGAGGAAAACAGGATCAAATTTAACATCTCATGTTTCTGACTACTTCTCTAGCAGAAAATAAATTTCCAAAAGTAAGCCAAGACCACATCAAAATCATATCATACCATGTCCCTTTCTGCTTAATGAGGCATCTTCATATAGATCAGTTAGCACAAACACTTATTCATTCATCCTTTCACTAACCACTCAACCACAAAAATATAACTGACATTTAAGTGGTGCAGGAGGAGAGACAGCCAGGTTAGCCAGGCTGGAGATAGGGCCAGTAATTCCACAGTGTAACAAGAAGGCTCTCAAACACCATATGAATTAATTGAGGCTGGACTGGAAGATATGGGTTTTGCTAAGTTCAATAACAGCTGACAGCTTGACCTATTCCTGCAGTTTACTGTACCAGCATCAGTACCAGGCTCTGCTTGTCTCCTCTCTCTGTCTAAAGCTGGTGATGAGAGAGTTGAGTGCCCATGGGTAAGAATCAGGGGGAAACGCCAACAAGGCAGGTATCTTGGTGGGAGTCTGCTATAGACCACCCGACCAGGGTGAAGAGGCAGGTGAAATATTCTATAAGCAGGGGGGAGAAGTCTCACAATCTCTGGCCCTTGTTCTTGTGGAGGACTTCAACTTATCAGACATCTGTTGGAAATACAACACAGCAGACAGAAACAGTCCAGGAGGTCCCTGGAGTATGTGGAAGATAACTTGGTGACAGAGCTAGTGAGGGAGCCAACAAGGAGACGTGTCCCACTGGACCTGCTGTTTGTGAACAGAGAAGGGCTCGTGAGTGATGTGATGGTCACTGTGAGGCAGCCTTGCGAAATAGTGACCACAAAATGACACAGGTACTTTCCAGCCTAAATGATTCTATGATTCTAAGTATCCAGTGCTAGATCCAGCCTCTGCACAGAGTTGGGAAGTACCATAGTTTGTATATTGCTGCTCAGCCCTGGTCCCCACTGCTGGGTGTAGCCAGGCACATGGCTGGGACATCTCCACCTGGGTCCCCAGGGTCCCTCACCCCTGCTGTTGGAAGCACAGGGCTAATGCTGATGGTGGAGCTAATGGGGCGTGAGTGAATATTGAGGTTTGTCATGTGGATATTATAGCTTGTGAGTATTTTTGCCAGCTGTTTCTATGACCTGGAGTTAGACTCTGTCTATAGGGGTCCATTAGGAGACTTTTCATACTGTATTTAATTCTTGGGAAAAAGACATTGTAACAACATGACCCGAAACAGACTAGCAAACCTGAAAACTATAGAGTAAATTACCACAGGGAAAAGGCACTCTCTGCTCAGTGCCTGCCTGTTAATGATGCTTTCTTGCTCTTGTGTTTATTCTAACTTAGTGTTTCTTTGCAGGCAGCATACAGCCAGTGGCAAAAGCATCTCACAAGTACCCATTGGCTCCAGATGTGGATTTCACAGTTGTTGTCACTGGTAGTTATCACCGTGCAGCTTAATGAGACATAAACCAGAGCAGCTTGAAGTCTCAGGTGATGTATATGTTTGGAATGCATTTTAAAGGCCACATCTTGAGCTCTGGGTGAGGGTTGAAGGCACACACCAACCCTGCCCGGTGGAACCTGAAAAGTGATCCTTACAATTGCTGTCTCTATAGGAGCCACCAGACTGTCAGACTGGAGAGCAAAGGACAGGAAGGTACAGGCTAAGGGTAGCGCTCATATGGACACCATTCCTCTTCAATGCCAGGGCTGGGCCTTTTTATCTAGGACAGCATGTGCACCAGGATAGCCATACAGAGGAGTCAGACCTCCAAAGCTGAGGCAGAAATAAGGATTTTGTTGTGAAATAGACCTAAGCATAGACATGTGTAGCTGGTAATACGTGGAAGATGCTGATGTTGGGAATCTCATCTATTTGGGTTGTAGTTTCCAAAATGCAATTGCAGTTAAAAGGTTCAACAGTGGTGTTGCAAAGGTGTGGAAGGCTTAGGTACTATGGGTAGGATTCATCATGCCACTCATTGGCAATCTAATGAGTCTGAGGTTCTCCTTGACAGCCATGGAAAGCAAGGTTCATTTAGCTGAGCTTACCTTAGGATGCGACGGCTTTCCCTTTGGAAGTACTTCTTTCCCCTTCTCAATTAGAAAAATATCCTGGAAACAATTTGCTCTGACCTGGACATGTTTCCTATAAATGTCTAAGTGGGACTAGATGGTTCCTGCCACCCATGTAGAAAGGAGACCTCCAATTTGAGCTACAAACAGGAGCAGTGGATGCTGGTCCTTGGCTTGTTCTGTTGATCCTGCCACAGAGCTGGTCTTGGCTTTCCAAATTGCAGCAGAAGTGCAACTGGCAACAACTCAGTGATTTTTCTTTATTACTTTACACCAGGCTGTGCTAAGCAAAACCTGCTGATGTTAAGAGATTTTCTGGGTGCCTTGTACAGGTATTTTTTACTCTTGAAGACTGGTGGGCAGAAGTTTAATCCCTCTTCTATAATTACTTGCTTCCTCTGTTTTATACAAAATTGAGTTGGCTTGCTTCTCTTTGAGTCTGCACAATGTTAGAATACAAGGGCAGCTGTACAGATCTCTGTGCTTTTGCTGTCCTGCCTCTTTTCCTATTAGTTTCAGCACTATTTCAGCTCCATGCTTGCCCCTGTATGCTCACTCTAATCTGGGACCCCTGCCAGCTGCTACAGCCATGTCATAATGCCATCTGGGATATGTAGGTGCTGCAGTGATAGGATGACGCTCATAGTACTGGACATTTATTTTTGACATTTTGCAGGAAATGAAAGCAACTTCTAAGCAACTTCTCTGTGAGCTCTCAGCCTCTTCAGGAGCATGCTGCTAGTGGGCTTTACTCCCAAAGGCAAAGATCTTTCCCAACTCCCATTTTCTTGGATTTTGGGATCTCACGGATTTCCATGAGATGTGTGGGCACTTGGCACTTCAGATTAACAAGCTCTCTTTCTGCTAAAGCAGATATTTGTCGGCACCCGCTGTGCTCACATGGGAAGAGCTGCTTCCAGAAATCACGCTCTTAGAAGCCTCAACTCTGTGCTGGGAGTTCCTGCAACTGGATCAGGCTTTGCATTTATTTATGGGCTAGAAGAATAGTTGATTTTAGTCAGACCCTCTATGCGCATGAAGAAAAACAAAGCCAAACGTCTCCTCCCAATGTTACCAACTGGTCCTATTGTACAGTGGTTTTGTCAGCAAGTTATTTGAGATCTTAATCCCTTTCAGCTATTAGGGGGAACTCTGAGGTAGTGTGAGACTGGGAAGTGGAGTGATTTTCACTTGGATTTTCATCTTTTCTCTAGTGCTGTAACCTGATGAAGAGGCAATGGCATTTCACAATGTGTACTCCATTCACGGCTACCTGCTTAAAACAGGAAGGTGGAGGAGTAAGAAGAAAAGACTCCTTTAAATCTGTAGAGGAACTCTGGTGCCTGTAAGGGCTATTTAAAGAAGAAGTAAAACCACTTTATCTTGTTAATCTATTTCTGCATTGTAATTTATGCTGCCATTCACACAGTGTCAGAAAACTATTGTAAACCCTTGTATAAACCCACCCTGTAAACTTGAGGGGCTTGAGTCCATGGCTCTGCCAGCCCTAGCATATTGGTGATAGGATAATAGCAGGTTTCACTCCTAAAAGGTTTTTTGGAGGGGTTAGTGCACAAGAGGAGGAATGTTAATGATTCCCAACAGACCACCTACTTAGCTGCTAGCAATAAGCAATCTCTAGTGCGTGCATCCTGGTAGAGGTGAGTTCTAAGGAGAGATGTGAAATATAAGCTAGGAACTTTTACACATGATTTTTGCAAAGCGCTCCATGAAATGCCACATCAGTGAGATATCCGAGAAGAAAGCCCAGACTGGGAAATTGCTTCAGAGCAGCAGCTGGAGGAAAGTTACCATTTCTTTGGGCATTGCCACTCACAAGAAGGAAAGCCAGATGAAAGATTGTTCAGGAGGATAACGTGCTGGGAGCAACAGGGGAATAGGAAGAATAATGACATAAAGGAAAGATGCTTGAGGACAGGCTTTGTCTCAGCTAACACTAAACATTTAGTCATCTAGGCCCTCTTTGTGATCAGCAAAGCATGGCACTTTGAAACCATGATCCATCTGACCTGTTTTGGGCGATACACTACCTAGGATGAGGTGAATTACACTTTATGCATGCCTGTTTCTTCCTCTTGGTACTGAGAGAGCTTCCGACACATAGCCTAGATACAGACATCTGTATTTTAGACACGTCAGGGGAGGTGAGACAAATCCTCCTTTGCACGTGGAGTGGGACTGTGAGAGAAGACATGGATGGCCACATGGCATCCTGTGAATCTGGGACAGCATCCAGTCACCCTCTGCCCTTGTCTTCAGGAGAAATGAGGATCCAGAACGAGAGAGGATGGAAACCGAAAAAGGAAGAGAAAGGAAAGAGAAGTGGGAGCTCCATTTCAGCCATGTTGTTTCAGCTCTCATTAAATGCTCCTGCAAGGAATATGAAAGATGTAGGCTGAGGAGAATAACACAATAAATTAGAAATGGGAAAATGAGTGTTACAAGTTTCGCTAAGATGTGAGCTTCTTCATGAACAACCAGCAATATTATAACTATCAACTAAAAAAGGAACAGTGACATTTTACTATTATAATTTTGATCTAAAATTGCATTCCAAAATCTTTATGGACTATCTTAAACTTGCTGCAATGTATATTTTGCACTGAAAATCAGGTTTTGTGTGAGTGGAAAAAAAGAAAGCTTTTGTGATGACTGCAGCACAAATTTCTATGAATGGTTCTTTAAGCTGCATTGCCAGAAATGTCATGAATCTGCTCAGAACTCCAAGGAAGGGAAGTGGTTTGAAATTCCTAACACTGCTCTTTCAGCCAGAATAGCCATTTTGGGTGTACTTCACATGAAGCATGGCTTCAGGGCTTGATATATCTTCATGCTGAGCCCTGTATTGTGCCAAGGAAATTCTCAGCGTTTAACAAATAATAATAGAAATAAGCTGTGTAAGCATATGCGAATTTCTTGTTATAATTTCATGTGTAGAAAAATGATCTCATAGGCACATAAGAAGTAGAGCAGATGGTAAAATGTGTGTTGGACTGCACTCAGGCTGGAGACGAAGTCTCCTAGACAATAAAAGCACAAACGCTGGACAGTCCCCTCCAGCCATGCGCATGCAGTACTGAGACAGGGGAGCACAGATCAAAACAGATTACGAGGCCACCTTTGATCTGTTGTTTTCTACTATTACTGCAAGTTGCAGTACTGTGATCTGTCATTCCCTGTGTGGATATTCAAAGGTGTGTGTACATGGACAGCCCTCAGCTGGGTTACTGGGAGATGGGTACCCTGCTGCGTTATCCCAGTTTTGAACATGTGCAATTCTGGCCATTTCATCTGCAGTGAAACTGTCTCAGTAAGGTGGTTCTTGATAAAGTCTTGTAGCTTAACCCTATTCTTCTCCTCCAGAGATCATCCTTGGTGGAGATAAATGAATACTAGTCCACACTGCTCTTTCAAGGCATGAGTTTCTCTCAGACTAGGGCCAAGCTGCAGCCCTGAGCAATAACAAGGTAAGTTGGAAAAATCAGGAATAACCATGAACTGGCTGAGTTCAAAATTTCTGCTGGAAGAGGAAAACCGAGAAATGGGGACATGCCAAATTACAAGGAAGTTTTCCTCTGTATACTAGCAAAACAGATACCAGCAGAGCACTATAAAAGCAAATCACAACAAACAAAGCCTCTTCCCCACGTATTTCTCACCAGAAAGTTTGTAGGTAAACAAAAACTGCACATGCCAGGTTTATTATAAGAATAAACTGAGCTGAAAGATTCCTTCAGTTATATCAGTGTAAATATTCTGAGTGCAGATCTGGCCAGTTAGTAGCCCCTGACTGATGTACAATATTAGATTCATGCCTGCCTCAGGAGAAAAATTATTGTTTGCTGTCGTGTCAGTTTTAATTCTCCTTCCTTTTTGCTACAGGATGCCTGATGGGCTATTCTGGAGTGTTAAATACAAATCATCACAGTGCTCTATTGGATAAGCTTCTCTACATTGGGCAGATCACGTGCTTCAGAGACCAAATCAGCTCAAGTCTATCCACTGGCAACTTCCATTCAATGGCAGTGGCTTTGGCACAGCTATCTAGGATTTCATGGCGGAATTTAGGAAAATTCTGCCACGAAACTGGAGGAAATGGCTAAAAAAATTTAATTTCACTTTACAAAATATTTTTCAGGGTTTTTTTACTGTAGTAATAGATTTTCTACTATACTAATGATAGTATAAAGTAATTACTGTGCAGGAAATATGATTTGAAAATGGAAGAACAGGCAGTGAAAATTTTATATTGGGATGCTGAGATAGTAATGCTGAGATGCATTTGAATAATAAGATTTATGATTTGGGTTTTGGGGTTTTTTGTTTGTTTGGGTTTGTTTGCTGGGCTTTGATTGTTTGTGTTTTTGTTTGTTGGTGGTGGTGGTTTTTTTGGGTTTTTTTAAAGAACATTTAATCTGTTAGTAGGCTAATATGTTAGTTCAAAGCACTGAACCCTGGAAGACGGCGTCTAGATCCTGTATTTTACATTCTTCCTAGTGTATATCTCAGGCAACTGCCTTTGCACCTCTTTTCTCAAAAGTAATCCCGAGATAACTGTGTCTGCTTACGTGATTATTAATTCAGACCATAACTGGCACCCAGAGTTCATGGAAGAGCACTGCAATTAGAAATTGCAACCTGCTTTGAAGTAAGCCACACAGAGGTTTTTACTGGTGGAGGTCAGTGGCAGACAGGGACAGAGGGAGGAGGTGGGAGGTGCTGTCTTTAGAAGAAGCTGTGGTTGTGGTCTCTATAACTTGCCTTCTTGACAACTGAAGGGGGATTTTCCTAATAGAAAACCTGTGAGCGATATGAGGAGGGTAATCCATTTGACCCTTGCTCTCTCCTAAGCCTTTAAGTCATCATGACATTTCATTTCTTACCAGCTGCAGGACCACTTCTTGGGATTCATTTTGTTTGCAATGCAAACAGCGTTGCTTAGCCAGGAGGAAGGCCAGAATAAGGGTGTCAGAGCAGGGTACGTGAGTGGAGACATAGCAGTCATATCTGGAGAGGGTGAGAGCTGGTGGCAGCGAGGAAGATAAACAGGGTGTGTTTGTGCAAGTGACCTTATTTATTTCAGCATGCTGAGAAGGGACCAAATGTACTGCATTGAAGGAAGTCAGTCCAAATACATATGGGAGCGGGTCCAGCACTATGTGGCTGGCACAAGCCCAGGCGTTGCTTTGCAGGGTGACAGCTTGGGGTTCTCAGGGCAGCTGCTGTCCTCAGCACTGGCTTTGCATGGTAGGCTGTGCTGAAATGGGCAGGGTGGTTTTCAGAGCTGGCGGGAAGGGCGTTCTGCTCTGGCACCCCCCAACCCTGCGGCGGGCAGCAGCAGTGGGGGAGCACCCACAGCCCCCATGGCACTGAATAGACCCCTGCCAGCAACTGATTCAAAATTGCACTTTGTTACTTCAGCATTTGGCTGTTGAATGGCTCATGGACGAATCCTGACATTATTTCTTTTTAATACTGTATTTGTTTTCCTCTGAATGTTTTGGGTGGGTAATTACCCCGTGTGTACTGTGTGTTGCAGAGCCCAGGAATATTTGCTTTGGCTTTTCTTCCTGGTCAGTTAGGGTGTGCGGTTGCTGGCCTAGATCTCATGGCATTGTTTCTGACTACGTAAATGAAATTTTTATACAAGAGAATAATGAATTCAGACCAGAGAATAAGGCACATCCTGTGGCAATTTCACAAAGGCAATTTTTCTTGCTAAAACCCATAAGGGGCTCAGCAGTTGTGATTATTTACACATGTACTTAATGGCTGTCCACTTATGACTGATAGAGGACAACAGATACCTAGTAACCAGAGACTGCTGCATTTGGTGGGTGCCTTGAATCATCCCTGGTTTTGCCTGTTTTCTTTCCCTCTCCTCCCTTCTGTTTGACTGTAGAGGCAATTCTAAGGATGAGGAAGAAAACCTTCATTTGAAACCGCATGAAACCAAAGGCTGGGTGTAACCAGCTTCAAATCCAGACAAGAATTAGCGTGTAACTTCATGTGTTACTGTTTTCATCATTCAGCATATCACATGGATGGGGTGGCATTTTAAAACACACACAGGATTGCTGCCACACATGCAGTAATGTGTGCACACACACACCCACACACCCACGCCTTGGTGTACACATACTTTACACTGCACCCAGTTTGGCTGTGGTGCCAGCAGCAGCCCAGCTGTGGTGAAGAAAGCTCAGCCTGAATGTTCCCTCAGCTTCCCATAAGAATTTTATGCCCTGTGCCAAGACCCACTTTGCCACAGTTGAAATGTTACCTGAACTGACAGTTTTAAAGAGTTTATCCACATTAGGTGTCAGTCAGAGCAGTTATTTTACTCCTTGCAAAAGCTAAAGAGTTTGCTTTTTCCAAATCTTTGAATATGGTCTTGTGGCTATGCTAACGCACACAGGACTTCAAGACATTGAAACTTCAGTATCACGTGTCACATATGTATGTCCAAGTGTACCAAGTGTGATTATGGTACTCAGACAGCAGCTGTTGCTAAAGAGTTCAATTTATCACTTTTCATCCCACAAACAAATTGCTGGCAAATCTTCCTGAGGGTCTTTTAAAAGTAAAAGAGATCAAATATAAGAAAAAAAATATTTTGAATGCGTCTAGAGAATAATCTTGGTAAAACACTAGAAACGACAAATTCGACTGACACGGGATTTTATTATTTGCAGGCACTTTTGTTTGCTGCCTGTGCAGGTCCTGACCTTGACTTGGGCATGTAGTGGGGACTTACTACAAGAGGACATGAGTGGAGATGAGCGAGTAGGGATGGATGTTATTTGCAAGTTACCAAACTCACTGCTTGTGAGAGAATGGAAAACCTTTGCCTGACAAAGAGGGTTCTGTGGGGTTTGAAGGCAAGGCTTTCCTGACATCCGTGCACCAAGGGAGCTCTGATAGGAGAATATCTTGTGCCACGATCCCATCTAATCTTAGGAAGCAATACAAGCCAGCAGGGGTGATGTCTTTACTAGCCTCCTTGTCAGCCACAATGCTCCCTTTCCATCACTGCACTCCGTTCCTGAGATTAGGATCGATGCTGGTGTGAGCACCCCCCGACCCCCCCCCCCCCCCCCCCCCCTCCCCACCACCCC